>SNQJ01S0243551.1:17445-30768 GCA_010110895.2 Picea sitchensis
TCTTCGATGAGTCAAGATGGGAGATGTAGGGTATCAAGTGGTATTTTATAGAATCCACTATGATACTCATGGAATTGATGCCAACATCTTTGAACTTCTCCATAGCTGCAACGTTCTACGGTTCCTTCTCTTCTCCTTCTTCAAACTCTGGCTTCACGATCTTTCCTTTAATGATATCCAACACTTTATTCTTGGCAAAGATGAGGTCAATCCTTATCTTCCACGCTGTGAAGTTAGAGGCTCCATCTAACTTGTTCTCAGACTTCATAGAGTTAGTCATGGCTGCTTGACTTGGTCAAACCCTAGATTTGACAGGAGATTCAAACTTCATGTCTTGGCTTACTAAGAGTATTAGGAGATGTGCTAGGCTAGGGAGCACTAATATGTTTGGAGATTGGGTCAATATCTTCACTTAAGGTGCCTCAACGAGAGGTTTAGGGTTTATGAAACTACTCCTGCTAGTAACCCTAGTGATAATGTCTTGAGAACTGCTTCTTCTAGTAACCCTAGCGGCAGTTCCTCAACAAGATCAATATCCTAGAGGCTATGTTTCCTTCCAGCTTTTAGACTGAATGAAGGAGGTGTGGGCCTACAACCTGTTAGAATATAGAAGATTGTGTGCTCATTTTACCATTGACGATACCCTCGTCACCCAACCATAGGCCTAAGCCACCCTTCGAGCACCTTTATCTTGACTGAGAATTACTCTGGAAGCAAACCCTAGGATAGATAGGCAAAAAAGGTGTAGCGCATCTTCCTCCAAGGATAGTGCACCAACAATAGCTGATCAGATAGTCCAAACCCTAGCCAAGAGATAGTCCAAGCCAATACTGAAACTGTTAGTTGTAGCAGCTGCACCTGCAGCTCTCCTCCACACGTGTGCACCAAACTAGGAACTGCAGTGCACACCACTTGTTGTCTGCAATTCTGAGATGTTGTCAAATGAGAACTGGCACCCTATAATTATACTGGTTCTTCCAAATTTGTTGGGGCTGACTTCTCCTTCTAGATATGTGTTTGTTCAGTATATTATTATTATTTCTGACTGACTTCTTCTCTTGGAGGCTAATAACCTAATATTAATTATCTTCTTGAGCCAACAAGACTTCTAGGGTTATTAGCCAACTCATTAGGGTTTTCTCTTGCTTTCCATAGTCTTTTATTCTCATCAGGTTCACATGTGGAGGTAAATACCTCCCGCAACTACCATAATATTAACAGACCCAGGGTTCAACGCTTCAATAACACACCAACAAAACCCTAACTACTATCCCTTTCGGAAACAACTGCGAAAAAGATGAAGTCTCAGCCGAGGTAGAGGCAGGGGGGTTGCAGGACTCAAGTGTATACAACCTAAATGGGACACAGATATGTGATTACAATACTTAATAGAGCACTTAGTAGTTAACACACATTAGCATTTAACCCTTATTCACATCGCAGGTAAAACCCTAATTATAGAGCAACGCAGTATTCAACAAGATCTAACACATCCAATCACTTAGCACATAGAAATAGATTAGATATAGCAGTCATTCATATTACTAATAACTAAGATACTATATTATATGCATCTAACATATAGAAAGATGACAACACTAAGCATAAATCACATCAAGCACACAAAGCAACCATAACACGGGATATACTAGTTCACCCCTAGTGTGGGGCTACGTCCACCAACTCTTCTTCTTTTTATTATCTTCTTTCAATGCACAGAGCCACAAAACCAACTCCGCATAGGACAGGAGATATGCACGCACCTCACCAGATCCTCCTTCCCGAGCTTAGCATAGCACAGAGCCTTCTTACAATCACTTTCACTTAGATCTGCAAGTTCTCAACACACAGTATGCACAAAGCATTTACAACTATTTGCACATAGCTCACTAGATTACAACTTCCTCCTTCTTACATCGCCTAGCTATGTATATATACATTAAAAAAGGGGCCAAAGCATGGGTAAACCTATGGGACAACATCCCATACCCGTTACATAAACCATAAACCCAAAAAGGTCCGCAAACGTGGGCGAAATCCTGTGATCTCCACTTCGTCTGGCACTCCGTCTTCAACCATCCTATCGAAGTCCCAAAATTGGTCAAACATGACCAGCGTTTCCACAAAACCTGTTCAAGGGCCAACAGGCCCCCAAAACTCACCTGTGACTCATCCCGAGTCACTATGATCTGGGTAACTCTACCTCGAAAGCCTCGATAATAGCTCAAGCTTCTTCGACCTATTGTTTCGCCAGAGCCTCCTACTCAGTGAACTCCTGAATTACCTTCTCGGTGACAGGCCCTTCCAATCGTTGTTCAATTGAAGTGACCACTTGTTCTAGTTGTGCACCTTGTCCTTCAATCTCCTCAAAAAGTGTGCAATCTTCATTATGCATTGGTTGGAACCTCTAGGTCACTTCCATGACTTTACTCTGGATGGAATGGACCTGTTGTTGAACCTTTCATTGTTCCTATGACCTTTTCATCCTCTCAACCAATAACAATAGCTTCAATTGTGCTTGCACTGTTGTTGCTTGTTGCTTCGCTTCCAGGAGCTGTGACTCCAATGTCCTTAGTTCAGGGTCCTCTGCAAGGCACACATAGGTCTGTTCACTTCGACTGTAGAGTTGCTTGCATTCCAAGTTTAATGCTTTGATTCTCTCAACTACGCTCTAGGCATTTTCCTCTCTCTGATATCGCACTGCCTACAGAGTGCTTGGCATGGATTTTAGTTAAAGTTCTGTTATTCATGCTTGGAGTTGTTGAATGGCTTTAGCGAGCTTCCCCACCTACCTCTTAGTGTCTTCTTCTTCCCTCTGTTCTAATCCTTTCATAGAGAGAAGTTATCTGGTGACTGCCTCTTTAACTTCCATCTTCTCTGTGAGAAATTGTTCTTTCTCCTTCTGGATCTATACTCTATCCTCTGCAAACTTCGCCTGGAGGTTATATTTTTCTTGTTGGGAAACCCGACATTGCTCTATGGCTTCCTCTTTTTATTTCTTCAAGGCATCTATGGCATGTTCCTTTTCCTCCTATACATGATGAAGGTGAGCTTCTGTCGAGTCTGATAATCTACGTAGCAGGGTAGGCTCATCTCCCAACTATGTTCCTTCTGATGGAGATGGCGCAGTAGACACTATGTGGCTCGAATAGAGATCATGTTGTACTCCTTTAATATCTGCTTCAATCATGTCAAACATTGTCTCATGTTTCTCTTTGCTTCCCTGCAAGATATCCTCTGAGGTGTCTGAAACAACAACAATGATAAGGTCAGTGTAATCCACCGTTAGCACAGTCTGAAATGGAATTTTATTGTCTTTTGACTTCTTCTGTGATGTAGGTTTCTTTGGGGAAACCTTTATTTTCTTGTATGTCTCTGTCTCTTCGAGGGGAACTTTAAGTGGTGTTACTTCGCCCTCTTCTACTTGTCTTCTTTCCCTTCATCCTATTCTTTTTCCACTTCATCATATCCTCCCCCTTCAAGTGAGTCTGATGCAATCTCTTTTGATGTGTTGTGGATTTCCTGTACATATTCCTTCTTTTTCTTCCTGTTGTTGCTGGGTGCATCATATTCTTATCGTGTGACTACAGGACTTCCGATGAGGTTGGGGTCAGACAGTTCTTCCTGTTCTATTGGTACCAAGAATTATACAAGCCATTCTTTTGTTATTTCCTCCATATCTTCCTCAGTGAGCTTATAGTAACTCTACAGCTCCTCCTTGCTTTCATCTCTGTGCGCAGTGATATATATTAAATGCATCTCTACGCGGAACTTCACAAATGGCATAAACCGATGCAGTGTATTCGGTGACATGTGAGGGAAGGATTCAATGGCCCTCTTAAACTATAGATAATAGGTGTGGAACACTATGTTTGACTACCATTACTTCTCCATGTCGCTCAAATACCATAGCATAGTGAACTTCAAAGATAGTGGTTCAGATGGCTCAATTTTAGGGAAAGTCGCTCCTTCCGGCATCTCCCAAGCAGTGAAGGCGATGAGAATCAGTAGACTACTGAATTGAAACTCATAGACCTGATCCTGAGCTTCGTGGCAGACTTTTTCTAACTGGTTGATGAGGTATCTCACCCAATTTATTTGCAGCCCCTCAACGCATTTTTCTGCAAGTTTGATGACGAACCTCGTGACCTGTGTTGGCCTATTCTTCCTTACGAGCTTACCAGTGATCAACTGGCAAGCTAGGTGCACTGTGCCATTCTGGATGGAGGCTACCTTGTAGCCCCAATTCCCCTTCTCTACATCGCCATAGGTGTCTTTGATTGTCTGTGCTAGGGTGTGATCTGCAGCCTTCCCTGGGTAAAAGTCTTGTGGTTCTGGGCCTTGCATGCTTAACCCGGCAATCGAATGGATCAGCACGAGATCGATAGTGATGCGTCTATCCAACCATAGGTAACCACCATGGAAGAAATATAGCAGGAGCTTAATGCACTTGTTAACCTCCTGATGTCTTCTAAAGTGTGGTAACTTCATCACATTGAGGATCGTAGACCTCGCGATGTCCATGGTCCATGGATGGGGGATTATATTTGACTTCTTCCCCGATGTCTTGGTCAAATACTTATATGGTGTGAGCATGTCATATTTCTTTTGGTCTCCCAAGTTATAGTCATTGATCTTCAACGTTAGAATCCTTTCCAACTGGATTCCTACTGCGCGTATCCGCTTTGGGAGGTATGCGGTGATCACTGTGTAGTTGAAGTCCCTCGGGATGCTATCATGACTCACCGCACCAGCCAGAGGTGGGATGTAGTTAGGCAGGATTGATGGGATGAGCTTCGCATTTTCCAAGTCATCATGATGCTTGCTACATTTCACAGTAGCAGTTTGGCTAGACCGGCATTGCGCAGTCGACGAGGATGCTTCCAATCCTCGTGTCGATGAAGCTTGTATGCCTGCGGACATCACCTTTTTATCCACGAGGTCTATTAGGATATCTTCGAAGGAATTTTATACTACGCTAATGTCGTCTGACATGCACGCTTGAGATCACATATCTCAAGTTGGTGATCAAACACTCAATGTAACAGAATGGGTGGCGAGCTCTCAATAAGCATTGCGCGAAAGAAACTAGTTCTCTGTGAGCTCTAATAATCACAATTGGAAAAAGTGTTCTCGGTGCAACGCTCGACGGGATAAATAGAAAATGTTGTAACAGACTCCTCCAATGGGTAGGAATGCCTCAGTCAATGTAATTCCATCTGTTATGGCATGGTCCCAACAGTCCAATGGTGAACGTTCCAGCAATAACTATGTTTCTAGCCATTTTGGAGCGTCATTCTAATGGTCAAGACGCCTCCAATGGTCATATTGCTTCGTCATGGTGAAGTGTCAGTTGGTGTTGTTCTTCTATTCTAGTGAGGTTCAATTTCTGCAAGATTTTCATCTTCTCTAGAACCTCCTACAATTTTTCTAGCTTTGCTTTCTTCTTACTGAGCTTCCTTGCCTTCTTTCCTGTCATCTGAGTCACTAGGTTCCTCTTTCCATTTTGATTTGTATTTGTACTTAACATAGTAACCTCACATTGTTGAGGATATTTCACAAAGTTCGAAGATATTAATTCTTCTCTCACTGGAGTAGGTGCTCTACTCTCCTGCATGGATAAGTTCTTAAAGTCTTCTTGCATTCTTTTAACTTCAACATCTAGGTATGTGGTCCTCAGTTGCTTCGACTTGTCCTCTTGTTCTTCGATTAAATGTGTTATTCTCCTAGCCATGAAATCCTTTAAGTGTTGATTTTTCTGTTTTATAGCTTCTTCTTCTTCTTTCCTTCGGATCTGATCTCTCTCAATCCAGTTCTTTCCTAACAAAAGTGCAAAAGGAATGTTGTTCTCAACAAACTTAATGACCTCAAATTATTCTACTATCGATGCTTCATGAGCACTCATAATTACATGGGTAAGTCTTCCACATAGGGTTATCATATTTCCTTTAAACAATCATATTCCTCCCAGTGAAGGAACCATAGCAGGCTTTCCCAAATTTTCTCAAGTTATTTTTGTCATAATCTTCACCTTTGTTTATGCATCCAATACACAGCCTATGTCGAAATGTCCTATTCTTGTTTCTATGCACTCTTTCTGTTTTAAGATCTCTAATAAACTGATGTCTCTATGGTCATTCAGTGTTTCTTTTATCTGCAATAGTATATCCTTAGATTCTTTCTGGTTCTTTAGCATAGTCTTAGTTTCGTGGCCTTCCTCAGGGTTTTCTTATATCATATTCATCTTTTCAACTTTAGTAATCATTTTAGGGCAATCCAAAACTTCATGTCCAGTAGCCTTACAACAAAGGAAAATAGGACCTCAACCAAGGAATTCCTTAGCAAGATGTCCCAATCTTTTGCAACTATCACAAAGAGTTAGTCCTCTCTTTCTCTTAAACAATCCCCAACCCTTCATGTACAGCGCACTAGGATCACAGTGATGAATCTGCAAAAAATTCTTTCTAGGATCCTGCATCCACTTGTTAGTCCAAAAATTCTTTCTATGCATAGGGATAAAATACCTTTCACTAGTTCTATCAAATATATTCATATCATATCTTCTTTCTTCTAGTTGTTCCCTAGCTTTTAGACAAGGACCAAATCTATCAAACATACCTAGATCCATTCTTTCGAGGAAAAACAATTCCACTTATCTTACCTTTATCAAAGAACAAATCTTTAATATCTTACCTCTTTTCTTTAGATCGAGATTCTTTTCTTAGCACAGAGCTTAGCAAGTCAAGTAGAGTACTACACACCACAACAACAGATCTACGCATAGAGCTTTTTTCTTTTCTTTAGTTCCCAACAATCACAGTTTTAGGTCCAGGCAACGGAACCATTTTTTGGCACAAGGGTAGACCCAGGGTTCAACACTTCAACAATGCACCAACAAAAACCTAACTATCGGCCCTTTCAGCAACACCTGTGAGGCAGATGAAGTCTCACCCGAGGTAGAGGCAAGGGGGGTTGAAGGACTCAAGTGTCTAAAACATAGCTGGGATACAAATCTGGGATTATAATACTTAACATAGAACTTAGTAGTTAACATTCATTAGCATTTAACCCTTATTCACGTCACAGGTAAAACCCTAATTACAGAGCAGCACAGTATTCAACAAGATATAACACATCCAAGCACTTAGCACATAGAAATAGATCAGATCTAGCAGTCATTCATATTACTAAGCACTAAGCTACTATATCATATGCATATAACATACAGAAAGATGACAGCACTAAGAATAAATCACATCAATCACACAAAGAAACCATAACACGGTATATACGTGGTTCGCCCCTAGTGTGGGGCTACATCCACCAACTCTTCTTCTTTTTATTATCTTCTTTCAATGCACAGAGCCACAAAACCAACTCCACATAGGATAGGAGATCTATGTGCACCTCACCAGATCCTCCTTCCCCAATCTTGGCACAACACAGAGCCTTCTTACAATCACTTGCACTTAGCTCTGTAAGTTCTCAACACACATTATGCACAAAGAATTTACAACTATTTGCACTTAGCTCACTGGCTTACAACTTCCTCCTTCTTACATTGCCTAGATATCTATTTATACATTACAAAAGGAGCCAAAGAATGGGTAAACCCATGGGTCAACATCCCATACTCGTTACATAAACCCTAAACCCAAAACATTCCGCAAAAGGGGGCGAGATCCCGTGATCTCCACTTCTCCTGGTGATCCATCTTCGACCAACCTATTGAAGTCCCAAAATTGGTCAAACATGACCAGTGTTTCTACAAAACTTGGTCGAGGGCCAACAGTATCTCATGAAATCACGTTTACCGAGGCAAATAATTTATTTCTCAAATGCAAAAATAATCATATTAGTGCCTTTATAATATGGTTAATGGTGTTTTAAAACACAAGTTGGATCAACAAGATCACTAGGGGTGTAAATCCTCTTACTCCCTAGGGTATCCCAACCAACTTAGGGTAAATCTAGGAGGGTGTACACACTTGTACTTCTCCTAGCAACCCTTGTTCAATATTGACTTATAACTTTAACAAGAAGATAAATCATAATGGAGGGTGTATCCAACATACTCCTACTAGGGTTTCCACAACAAATAACTAAGAATAAGCAAGAAATAACTAGTATATGCAGATTTTCCTTACCACTTCCAAGAAACGAGATACAAACCCTAGTTCACTATGCAAATTACCATCTAGGAGAAAAAGAATAATCCTTCAAGAGGTTTGCATCACTTCACTTAATCCATTCACCAAGAGATAGCACCAAAAACCATTTGCAAGAGAGAGAAATACAAAAATTGAACAAGTATAGAAAAAATTTCAGTCATAGAGTCTTCTCAAAATGGGAGAGTTATGTTAAAATGATTTGAGTTTGATCTCTATTTATACAAAAAGTATTAGACATATTTGTTCCACTTAGGTTAGGGTAAACGCAAAGTAAGGGGACAATAGACCCCTACTTTTCCCATTTACAAAAAATAATACTAAACAATTCATACTTTGCACATAAAATGAAACACTAAGTAAGGCGTCACCCCTCTAAGGGATGTTTTGACACTTTTCCAAGTCGTTGGAGAAGAAAGTGGAGGTATTTGGGGCTTATTGAGCCTCCTCTTCATGCACCAAGGTCTCTCCATGCCTCCTCCGGTCAAATATTTCCAAGTGTCAATGAGAAACAACTCCGTCACCACCAAACCCTAGCCCTAGGTGACGTCAAGCCTCCAAAAGTGACGTTTTTCCCCTCCTATGCAAGTTGTTTGGGTAATAGTGGCTAAGTAAGGTCATCCATGATGTCTTCTAGGCCTCCAAAGGCACATATTCTTCATCTGGCATGCATGCCCTAGGCATCCAACCTATGGGATTCTTTCCCTATAGAATCCCAAGATAGGTTTGTTCTCCCAAAACTGGCCACCAAGCAAGGTCTTGCAAAACAAATGGGTACACCCTCCAGGGATCTCAAGTCAAAATATCATGTCAAGTGAAAACCATATCTAATAAACAAGGCACCTAAAAATGTGCATCAAAACTACCTCATCAAATTAAACAAATGCTCAAAGACCCCATACAATTGACCAAGTTTAGGTATGGGAGGAGTGTCATAAAAGTCTCATTGTGTAGACAAAAACCCTCAAATGGGGGATGCTCCCAAGGATGTCCCTTTAAGGACATGTAGTGGATGATGAGGTATATAGGGGGTTAGAATTCATACGTCAATGGCTTTCATGACATACAAGGGCTCATATTGTCTCATCTATGGGTGCCTTTGTAGAGGGTGTGTTGCACCTTCGTTTTCAATGCATCCTTTTTCCAAGCCCATTCATTATCATTAATTATTTAATAGTCCAAAACCTTGGGAACTCCCTAGAGAGAAATTGATTAGCTTGGTGGGAAGCACCATGAGGCCACTTGAAGCTAGAGTTACACAGATTTCCATATGCAAGGAAAGAAAGGGACATTTCATGAGTGTACACACCTCAACAAGTGGGGATATTTATAGAATGTTATTTTATTTTTCCGGATCTTTGATTTTTTAGGATAAATTTTTCATTGCTTTGATGACCTCTTTGGGCGATCATCTGGAAGGTTTATATTTTAGGATTTTATCTTTTTCCAACAATAATCCCTCTAGGACTTTAGCCCCTTCTTCCCATGACATGAGGTACATTCCCTTCTTGGGTCACTAAAGCCAAAGGGCCTATAAGAGGGCAGTGTGATGGGAATTTGATGAGAATAAAGTGATAAGTATGGTTGGGAATGGTACTATGACCCCTCAAGGTACCCCTAGTTACACCCCTTCCCCAAAGGTTGGCCACTCACTAGGAAATCGATGACACTCACCAAGGTGAAACAGGGTCAAAAGCATAATGTCCAAGCAGACATTCTATAATCAAAAGAAGGTTTAATACAACATTCTTAAATGACTCAAATATTAGGGTGATTACATGCCACAATACTTGACTTGTACCGCATGGAGAAAGACCTAAATGCTTTCCAAAATCTAGCTGGTGTGGTGGATGTAATGATGGATCCAATATTTGGTGATAGAGTGGGTTTCCATATGTGCAAGTGGACATTGTTGGTCAGGTTGTCTCTCGGCACTCCATGTCTACAGCCTGAGGGCCTCCAGACATCATCTCCTTAGTTATCCCACAAAATGGGGATAACATCACTGACAATGTCCACTTACACAGACATAGGCCCACCTCACCACAATAGATCTTAGGTTCACCATGAGGGTATCCACCACATCAAATTGCCTCTGGAAGACGTTGGGTCTTTCTCCATGAGGAACAATCCATATATTATGGTGAGTGTCATTTCAATATTTGAGACATTTGAGTTTGTTTCATTTAAAACCACTTTTGATTATGTAACATCTACTTGGAAATAATGTTATTTTCCCTGTTTCACCTTGGTGGTTGTCATTGCACCCTAGTAAGTGATCACCCTTGGGGATAGGTTTGCTATTGATTGGTCAGCGTGCCATTCCTGACCATAATTTCCATTTTCCACACTTCATCACATCATCTCTTTATCTTTTAGTATTTTTCGGGTGTTTTATCTCGTAGCCTAGGGATAGCTAAGGAGTTTATGTCTCGAGGCCAATAGGTCCTAGACATGGAGTACCGAGAGCCATATCGACTTGAGCCTAGGCCTGGAGGGCCCATCCTTCTTCTTCTTCAGCACCTCCACCTTGTCAACAGTAGCAGCATCCATCCCATTGGTCTGGTCCTTCAGTAGCAGTGGGTCTTTCTCCATGAGGTAATGAGTCTGGGTATCATGGTATGTGTCACCCTTATTCTCAAAACATTTGAATATGTGCATTTAATTATTTTTACTTCTGACGTGTGCTTGGACCTTATGCCTTTCCAATTGAACACACCTGGGGGGAATGACAGGATTCCCTAGTAAGTTAGTTCCCATAGGGTTTGAGTTTCCACTTGGGGGGTTCATGAAAGGTCATCGTCCATTCCAACCATACTTACCACTTTTCATCTTTTTCCCTCTCATCCATGCCATAAACTGGTTCGAGCATTGGTTTTGTCAAGCTAGCAAAGGGTTGTACCTTACCTTGTGGGAAGAAGGGTATAAAGGCCCAAAGGATAAAAGTAGTTAGCAAAAGATAAAATCCAAAAGAATGAAACCTTCATATGCTTCACCCAGGGATCCCCAAGAAATCAATAAAAGGATTCTCAGCAAGAAATAGAGGGACCCGTAAAAATAATAAATCAAAACCTAGTTGGAGGATAGAGGGTCTCATCAAGAGCCAACCTACTAGGTCCATGGGCATGTAGCGGTATGACACTACCATTCAGCTGGTCACCACGCCAGGGTAGTGTCTCTTGGTGGCATAGCCAAGAGAAAGGGGGTCTCATCATGAACCAGCCTTCTCATTTCCATGAAATGCTTGTGGGTAACATTGTCACCATTGGTCACCATGCCAGGGCAATGTCCCCTAACTAGTCTCTTGAAAGAAAAAATAAATAAGAATAAAAAATAGAAAAAGGCATGAATGGGCTTGGAAACATTTTCATCCATGACAAGGTGTAGCTCACCCTCTTCAGAGTCACCCATAGGTAAGCCATACATTTCCATGTTATCACTGCACCCATTTCACAGACATCCCTTGTTAAGCCCTAAATAGTGGCAAATTACCCCTTAATTGGGGCATATTACATTAGTAATGTTATTTTATTTATGTCGCCTTGGGTCCATTAGTCATAATTATACCTCCTAGTCTCCTATATATACCAAGGAGACATTTTCATTTGGAATCATCTTATATTTGGACATTTATGTGGTGTATAAGGAGGTTTCCCCCTTGAAGAGGCTTAGTATCTGAAATTCTCTATTTTTCAAGGTGTTTATTACTTATTCTAAGGTTTTTATATGCTATATTTATATTTGGTTCTTAACATATGGTATCAGAGCTCAAGGTCTTGGGGTTTCCCTGCTACATTTGAGACACCTTGGAATTTTTGCTATAATTTTTAGTAGACCTTGGAAGGAACCCCTTTGACGATATTTAGTAGACAGATCAAGGTACTTTGGGTTCAAATTTCAGCTCATGAGGGCTTATACTTTCGGAGATACATCATGTGTAAGATAGGGTTCTGGAATCATCTTGAATTGAGTCATAGTAGAATTTTTACTATAAAATATTTTTTGTAACATTTCAAACCCTGAAATCCGTAGGATATTCACAGAAATTACTAAAGTATCTGTGATAAAACAATTCATTTTCTGGTTCATCTTAAATTTGTAGATACACCTTGTGGAAGATAGATTATATGACTAATCCTATTGACTAGTATCAAGAAGGTGTTTCGGGTAAAAAATTCATAAAATATTGCTAGAGTATCCAAATTGAGTGAGACCAGTTGCATTGGATAGTGGACAGTCTGTAGTATTTTTGGTACATTTTTCATAATTTTATATCAATTAGTTTGGGCAGGGCACGCTATACAAGTGAGATCTCCTCGAAAGGCCAAAAATTAGCAAGTTGTGGGGAAGTTACCATAAATTCCACTTTACACATCGAATTTTGATCAGACCAATGGCATTGTGGAGAAGAAATATCAGAGAACTACAAAAAAGAAATTTTCATACCCAGAAGGGCCGAAATTTTGGAGATACAGCAGAACAAATATTGTCTAGGATAACCACCTCAAAATCAAGGTTTGAAAGTGATACTTGGCCAACATGCCACAAAAAAAGGGAACTTCTACACCAAATAATTCTCCAGACATTTCTACTTGGACTCTTAATGAAGGTGAATAAATTCATAGGGACATAAAGATTTACAAAATAAGACAGTGATAAAATATGAACTACAAGGGATGATGGATAGTTTAAAAAGTGAGATCGTGGAAGGATTGAAAATTTTCCTAATAGAGAGGACACCTGAAAGTGAAAATGTATCCCATGAAATTCATGATGAGGACACAAAGAAGATGACTCAAGAATGGAGAAACTCCAACTTTGGGTTGAACACCAACCACGTTCCTAAGATCGATATGAGGAAGTTTGATGGCAAGGACCCAATCACATGGATGCATCAGAAGGAGCAATTATTTGATCTACATGATGTGCCACATACACAAACGGTATGAATTGCTTCTTTATATTTAGAACCCAATTAATTTGTGTGGTATCGATGGATTTGTTCTTGCAAATCACTCGTCAGTTGGACAATTTTCACGAAAGAAATGATAGCACACTATGAGGATACAAGGAGCAATACCTTCTTTAGCCAATTGATAAATCTCAAGCAAAAGGGTTCAGTTACAAAGCACATTGAGAACTTCCAAAGATTGAA
>SNQJ01S0243553.1:1217-13323 GCA_010110895.2 Picea sitchensis
AGAAGTCACCCGAGCCTATCATGACCTCTATTCCTTTGACTCCAGAAAAGTTCAATGTCTAGGAGTTATCAAAGACATGGTCGTGACCTTGTTTCAGTTGCCCATGAAAAATGTGGTCATGGATATTGTAGTGGCTGATGTCCCCTCCAAGTTCGGTATGTTGTTATCATGATCTTGGATAAAAAGACTGGGGGGAACTTTGCAGATGGACCTCACATATGCTACTATCCCAGTGTTTGGAGGAGAACATAGGAGGCTATACAGGGAAACCCAACTGGCCTATATAATCAGTGATGAGGCCAACCCTACCAACCATCCCATTTTTGCCTTGGACAATGATTTAGGTTCCAATGTACTACAACTCACTAATGCTCCCGAGCCTCCTCTAAAACTCAGAAAGCCGCCCACCACTTCCCATAAATTTCCTCCCTCCATTAACCCCGTCTAGAAAATATTCTTTGACGGAGCCTTTTCCAGGGAAGACGATGGAGCTGGGGTGTTTTTTGTGTCACCTGCTCAGGAAACCATATCTCTGTCATACAAACTAGAATTTGAAGCTACCAACAATGTGGCAGAGTATGAAGCTCTTACCCTAGGATTGAGAGCCGCAAGGGAAATGGGAATTCAGGAAGTAGCAGTGTTCGGAGATGCAGAGTTGGTGGTCCAGCAGATTAGAAACGCTTATCAAGCCAAGCATCCTCGACTCAGAAGCTACAAAAATGAGATATGGGACTTAATTGACAGTTTCTTCTTAGTATTCAACATTTCTTTTGTCCCAAGAGAAAAAAACACAGTGGCAGATTCCTTGGCTACATCAGCAAGCAATTTCAAAGTGCCCTTACCACCCAAATTCAGATATGATGTGGAAGTAAAATACAGGCCCTCCATACCTGACAACGTTAAATGTTGGAAGGTATTCGAGGATGATCTCAAGATCAAGAAATTCTTGGAGACTGTCGAAGAATTTTCAGAGATGCATATCAACCAAGACTCTGTCTCTGAAGAAGAGCTCGATGGGGGTAAGTTTCTGAGTAAAATAGCAAAGCGTAACATTGTGCAGCTCCCCAGCAACCATATTCCAAGGGGACTGGTTCCTTTGGAAAGGCTTTTTGATAGAAATGATGTGTCATTAAAAGGGGAAATCTCGGAGTATGATGCTGGTACTATTTAGTGCAACATTGACACTGAGAGTGAGTCCAAGTTTGTCATATTGTCAAGAAGTTTGACAAAGGAGCAGAGGTCTGAATACACTGGACTTTTGAGGGAATTTGCTGATGTTTTCACCTGGACCTACGAAGACCTCAAAACATATGACACTTCTGTCATCAAGCATAAAATCCCATTGAAAGGGGAGGCAAAGCCATTTAGGCAGAAGCTGAGACAGATCACTCCTATGCTACTGCCTATCATGGAAAGGGAAGTGAAGAAGCTGCTTCAAGATCAGATCATTGTGCCTCTGAGATACTCAGAGTGGGTGGCCAACTTGGTTCTAGTAAGGAAAAAGAATGGAGAAATCAGACTCTGTGTAGACTTCAGAAACCTGAACAGGAGCTCACGAAAGGATAACTACCCCTTACCAAAGATGGAACATATACTGCAGAGGATAACAAGAGCTTCCAGGATGTCCATGATCGATGGTTTCTCTGGCTACAATCAAGTCTCTGTTTTGCCTGAGGACAAGGAAAAGACAACATTTACCACTCCATGAGGCACATTCATGTATGCCAAGATGCCATTTGGATTAATGAATGCAGGGGCAACGTTTCAGCATGCCATGGACATAGCTTTCATTGGGGAAAAGGATAAATTTGTGGTCGTCTATCTGGATGACATCACAATATTTTCAAAATATGATAAAGAACACTGTTGTCATCTCAGGAAGGTTTTCCTGAAATGCAGGAGTTTTGGCATTTCGTTGAATCCCAAGAAATCTTTGTTCGCCATGCACGAGGGAAGGTTACTAGGCCACATAGTATCAGTGGAAGGAGTCAGGATCGATCCTAGCAGAGTTGAGGCAATACAAGCCTTATCAATCCCGAGGT
Organism: Picea sitchensis; assembly: GCA_010110895.2. Taxonomy (NCBI): domain Eukaryota; kingdom Viridiplantae; phylum Streptophyta; class Pinopsida; order Pinales; family Pinaceae; genus Picea; species Picea sitchensis. Next base: position 3,260 of record SNQJ01S0243553.1, read on the forward strand.
CCAAGAAGGAGGTCCAATCTTTCCTTGGTAAGATTAATTTTCTGAGGAGGTTTGTGCCTAACTTTGCTGAGGAGGTAAAACTTATAACAACCATGTTGACGAAAGGAAATGAAGTGAGGTGGACTTCTGAATCGCGACATTCCTTTGAGTAAATAAAGAAGGCCCTGACTGAAGCCCTCGTGCTTATCAGTCCCGATTACTCAAAGGATTTCCTTATTTTCTTCTTTGCCTCACCTGACACGGTGGATGTTGTTTTATTACATACAAACAAGGTTGGGCTAGAGCAGCCTGTTGCCTATTTCAACCGAGCATTGAGGGATGCTGAAGTTAGGTATGACACTATGGAGAAGCAGGCCTATGCTATGGTAAAGGCTCTCAAGGCATTTAGAATCTATGTCCTGCAGTAAAAAATCATCGCTTATGTCCCCTCAACTACTGTTAAAGACATTCTTATTCAGCCTGACATAGACGGGAGAAGGACTAAGTGGATAACCAAGATTTTGGAATTTGACCTGGAAATAAAGCCTACCAAATTGATCAAAGGTCAAGGTTTAGCCAAGTTGTTGGTTGAAGCCAATTGCCAAGATTTGGGGGTAAGTTTCATCAATGAATGCTCATGAATTCAGCAGGGTCGGCTGTCTGGAATAGACCCTCAAAGGGAGTCCCCATTGGCTCGATGTCCATGGTATAAGGATGTCATATATTTTCTGCAAAAGTTGCGGCCTCCAGACAGCCTGCAAAGAAACAAGGCAAGAGCTCTAAAGCTCAAAGCAGTCAGATACTGCCTTATCGATCAAGTTCTATATTGGAAAGACCCCCTGGGGTTGCTTTTGACATGTGTAGATCCGCAAGAGGCTGAAAGGATCATGGTTGAATTTCATGACAACATATGTGGAGGGCATCATTTCTGGAAAACCACAGCCTACAAAATCCTCAGGGATGGATACTACTGGCCCACCGTATTCACTGACATCTGCAGAAGGGTCAGAACTTGCACCAAATGTCAAACATTTGCAGGAAAGCAACAACTCAAGTCTTTGTCGTTAAATCCTGTGGTTGTTTCAAGACCTTTCCAACAATGGGGCCTAGATTTCATTGGAGAAATTCACCCCGCTTCCAGTGGGAAGCACAAATGGATCCTGACTGCTACCGATTTCTTCACTAAGTGGATTGAAGCTATCCCCACCAGGAGTGCTTCCCACAAGGTAATCATTGGATTCCTGGAAGACCTCATCACAAGATTCGGCTGCCCAAGTAAGATTGTCACAGATAACACAGCCTCTTTCAGGGTTGAGCTGTTAGCCAAGTTCTGTGAGAAATTCAGGATCAAACTGATTCACTCCACCCCATACTATTCCCAGGGCAATGGTTTAGCGGAGTCCTCCAACAAAATCCTAATAAGGATCATCAAAATATTGTTGGAAGACAACAAGAGGGCCTGGCATTCAAGATTGAAATTTTCTCTATGGGCCGATCGAGTGACCACGAAGAGAGCTATAGGCATCTCTCCTTTCCAATTAGTCTATGGAACAGAGGTTGTTTTTCCTTCTCATTTATCCATTCATGTAGCAAAATTCCTCCAGGATCATCAAGAGGAGCTTGATGACATGATCAGAAGAATTCATCAGCTAGTGGAGGTCCAGTAGGCCAGGGAGCAGGTAACGGGTAGAATTCAGGACCGTCAGCAAAGGATCAAGCAGATTTTCGATAAGAAGGCCAAGAAGGAAGAGTTTCAGATAGGAGACCTGGTACTGAAATGGGATGCTCCTAAACAAGATAAAGGCAAGCACGAAAAATTCGAATCCCTGTGGATCGGGCCTTTCAAAGTATCCAAAGTATTCTCGAATAACACCTACAAGGTAGGGATTTGAAGGATCAAGAAGTTTTCAATGGCCCTGTGAATGGGCATTTCCTAAAAAGATTTTCTCTTGAGCCGCACATGGCTCTTTCGTGGTTGTAAATATTGTTTTTTTTTCCGTCTTTAAGTTTTAAATAAATGACCCCATAGCCCAACAACAAGACATTGGAGTTGCAAAATGAGTCCTTAGAGCATCACAGGGACGACTCTATCCCCCATGGAGCCTAATGTTAGTAACATTTATTGTCCTGGGCACAAGAGTTTTCAGGTTTGCAAGTTGCATGAGAAGCGCCCGAGCGCAGCTCGGAAAAATCTCGTTTTAGGCTTCCAAGCAAGTAAGCGGGCGAGATTATATTGTCGACGGTCTGGGTTCATCCATAGGAGCAGATCGACGATCGACGGGAAATCGTGGTTAGCAGAGTTGCGCTGAGATTAGCGCGATGGATAGCGCCTATATTGCATGCAGGAAAGGATAGCAGTCGTCCATCCAAAGGACGCGTGGATCGAGATCTAATCACGACAACATTTTGGCATTCGAGAGTTCGAAGGGTGAAGGTTCCATGTCGTTCTACATCTTGAAAGCCCGAACCCCGAAAGCGCCCAAAGTCGGGCCTGAAGTATCACGGAGCGGTCTCAGCCATCCATCCAAAAGGACCACGTGGTGTGTGATTAGGCCCCTCGCCTTTTCACCCATCGCGTCTCCGACGCACAAGGAGCAGCTCCTTCATATCCCCGAAACGCGAAGTGCCAGGAGCATCCAGGACCCGGGCCCACAATATCACCGAGTGAGTTCAGGACCGTCAGATCTGAGAGGGACGCGTGGCGCCAAATTAAGCCATCTTGGCATTTCTCTCATCGCGACTGTGATGAGCAAGGATCAGCCCCTTCCTATTCACGAATGCCGAAAGCATCTTTGAGAATAAACACAAGGTCACAGCCCGTGGTCACTTGGAAAATAACAAGAGCTGTGCAAGAGGGGCCAAAGGTGTCGGGTTCAGTTACAGAGGGGATCATCGTGATCTCCAGGTGCCATCAGATCTGATATCAATCCCGTTTCTCGCTTGGAGTAAATGAAGGAGAGAGGGGGTGCCTGAAACCTCTCCTCATTCATTAAGTATAAGGTATGGAGGGTCTGGCAGGCTGTCTGCCCGAGAGGGTCCTGTGTACCGATTTTTTCCAAAGAAGCCATGCCGAGTCCTCGACTAGCCAGAGAGGTCTGCACACGCTAACTCGGCACTTAATGGCTCAACTACCCCCCTTGCAGGAGCCATGCACAGTTAAGGAGGCGTCTGACGAAGGATATCCGTCCGAATTTGACTGAAAGGACACCAAGCCTTAGATGACTGAGCACGCCTCTGTTAGGCGAATTTTTCTGAGTATATAGACTCAGTTTTTGTATTTTGTAATGATCGATGGTTGAGCAAGGCTCCCGGTTGTAAAGCTTTAATGAAGCACTGTTATTCCTGGTTATGCATGGACTCTTGAGACTTCTTTCCTTATGAATGTCAGTTTCTTTCACGTCTTTGTTTACAATGTATTAGAGCAACTCGGAATTGGAGGATCCAGTCGAGTTGTGACTGTTATAGGATGATGTATGTTGGATCACTGTAATAGTTGCATTGTTTCTAATCAGTCTCTGTGATTTTCTTAGCGCTGAATGACTTGGAATTGGAGGATCCAGTCAAGTCCCCCTTTCAGTTTCCCGAAGCCCCGAACCAAGAGGATCTTGTATTCAGAGTTTTTCTTCTACAAACTGCTGAAAGGCCTGTTGCCTGAGGTAGTTTGCTCACTCTTCTTACCAAGTCTTCCACCTGTTCATCTTTTAAGCAGTTCACTGACTGAAGTTAGATCAAGATCTCCTTTGTTCCTTGCATACCAGACCCAGTCCCTGAGCTAGAGTGATATCTCCCCGAGTCTCCATCCATTTGATCACCCATTAAAAACTATCGTGACATAAAACTGATGGGCGTTGGGCTCTGATCCTGCAAGCAATCCAGGAGTGACTTCTGACGCTAACAGGTGGCCTTTTCCACCACTGCATGAATCCCTCGCCCTTCTTTTATAAAATGGATATCATTGGGAGTGCCCAATATCCAACTCGCTTCCAAATTATTGAATATACAAAACACATAAAATAATATTTTTAAATTAAAAATTCTAGATTTGAAATATGAATATGAGGGATCGCAACTGGTGATTGGACTGTGGTTGGCATCTCACACAGGCATCACGCATGAGATTGTTGGGCCTGGACTATGATGGCAAGGCTATGTTCATGGTTTTCGCAGATTCGAATGTTGCGCAGTTGTTCGACCGACAGTTCATAAATGCACGCTTGATTTCGCCACATAAATGAACGCTTGACTTCGTCGCGAAATCCGAGCCAGAACGACCCAGAAAATGATTAAGAAAGCAGGTCATGAGATCAAATTCCTAAATTTGTTCTACCGTAGACACAAGACGAGGTTTTTAACTTTTTTGTGTTGATCTCGTTGCAATCGACGAGGAAGAGCCAGACGGATTCCGACGACAAGCAATTGTTAAATGAGCTGGAGGCACCAAGGTAGGTGTTGTATCTTGAAGGTGGAAATCAATAGCAAAAGAATTTCATAAGGAAAGAATTTGGCTTGGAATTTCAAAAGGCCTGACAGACAACAAAGGTAAAAAGTACACCAGGGACAGGTGGATAGATAACTTTGACAATTTAAGTAGTATGCAAAGTTAAATCCAACAGACATCAAAAGAAGTAGGGACAGGTGGAGAGCAAATGAGGTAGTGGTATTGGTTGACAGGTTTTGTCTAGTTGACAGGATTTCTTGAAAAGCTATTCCTATAAGTTGTTTTACAAAACCTATCAACCTGTTGACAGGTTTTCCACAAAAGCTCTTCCTAAATATACCTTCGGCATAATTATATATTTTTAAATGTTATCCTCATTTAAAAGGATGAAATCATGCCAAATCACATGGGAGAAAGTAACGTGGAGTAGTTATATGGTTCTCAAACCTTATTTTAAATAATCCAAAAAAAACATGCCACTGTATACTATGTGGTTTGTTATGCCACATTTTGATGTTTATCCTCCAAAATCGAAGGGAGCACGCTGTATTAAATAGCAGTGGGTTTATAAACAATGTTATATGGTTTGTTATAACCATATTTAAATGCCATTGGTCACATTTTTTAAAGTGCGCACCCATAGCAGTACAAGTGGGTTTTAAACCATAGTTTATGGTTTATTTCCAACATAAAATAAATGCGTTGGCCATAATATATGGTTTTGATAACCATATTCAAAGATTTTGTCATATCTTTTGCCACCAAATATGGTAATAGTGCAGGTCTTTTGGGATTCGATCCATGAACTCTGTCCTTTTTAACCAAAAGCTTGTGCGCTAGGGAGTTCAGATTATGCATAATTTTGGAGAACAGTAAGATTTATGCAGGAAAAGACAACAAGGTAGCCAAACTTTGGAGGCTTATTCCAGGAGCTACACAACATTTTTCAATGTCATCTATTGTATTCGGTTTTTGAGGCAGAGTGGAACATAGTTGAGCTAGTCAGAGATCTATTTTATGTACTTTTGATGTACTTTTAGAGCATTAAAGAATTAATAAAGAAGCTTCACCCACTAAGACAAAGGCCCGGAGACGTAGGTGAGATTGACGAACTCCGTTATCACATTGGTGTTCTATGGTTTGTTGTTCCTCATGCTTTATTTCAGATATGTACATGTTTATATGGCTGCTATGTTTCTTTTCCTCTTTCATTCAACTTCCTAAATGGTTAATTAACACATGTTAAATAACTCAACCATTATCATTTAAAAGATCTTTTCAGATCAGTAACCTCTGTTCCTGACTGTTGCTGAATCAGAAGAAATAATTATCTCTCAGAGCATGGTGGTCTAGCTTGGGGGTGGCCAATGTAAATATGTTAGGAGTGACTGAACCTATGGTTGGGTGGAAATAGACACCCCTTTCAACAGTTGCATCACGTTATCTGGTTCTGATAAGTGTTTTCATACTCTATGCATTGAATTGGAATAATGGATGAATGCAAGTAATTATACATCTAAGAAGGGTTTATGTATTGAATGATCAAGTTATGTGTATGCATTTATCTTCTTGTGAATTTATGCTTCTGATTGATCGTCTATATGCCCCAACTTAGCCTTCGAGGTTTCGTGGGAAGTAAACCCATAGGACGACCGAGATAGAAAGTATTGCATCAATCTGGCCCTGTCCGTTTGAAGAGGATATCTTCTTCAGACTCCTTATTGTGTGACCAAGATATTAATCCCAAGTCCTTAGCAAGTTCACGATGAGAAAGTTGTGCTTAACTCGCGAGAATTAGAAGGACCCATGTGACCAAGATCTAGGAACCCTATGCTAAGGCTAAGGGAGCCAAGTCCTTCTAGCTTAGGAGTTCTGGAAGTTCAGGACTTTGAAATATTGTTGGCACTAATAGTTACAAACCGACCGAAGGCGACCGAGAGTTACGGTTACCTATAAGGTTGACCGACATTGGGCGGTTTCCCTTGTGGTTAGATGAACCTATCTTACTGACTAAATCGGGATCCAACTCCCCATCACGAAGTAACGCGAGGCACCGATCAAGAATGTTCAGGGGTTCCCTCAGTCGTTGGATCTACACCGAGACGACTTTGGCAGAGTACCACTTTGGGAGAATGGAGATGCCATAGTATCAAAATCCTCAAATGCCTAAGTTACGAAGTAAAGGAGAGCTGTAGATTTGGGGGAGATTGTCAGGAGCCCCACCTACAGTCCGATCATTCAGGAGGAGGGAACTGCACACAGTACTTCGGCGAAGTCTTGTTTCGGGAGAATGGAGTGGAAGTAAAGCCAAAAACTCCCCAAGGCCAGAGTCGCGAAGTGACCAGGACTGTAGATCTAGGGATCCTTCCGGTTCTTTCCTAGCCGTCGAATTTACGATGTAGTCAGCCCGATGTTGATTGCTTCGGGAGGACAGGGGTGTTGCAACGTCAAATCCCCTGAAGGCTGGAGTCACGAAGTAATGTGGAACATGGATCTAAGGATCCTTCGGGATCCCTCTCATCTGTTAATATACAGGGGACATGTGGCGCTAGATCCTTTAGTCCAAAGACTAGGCACTACGGGGAATTTGAGCTGTGGTGTGTCGAAAAAGATCTAAAGCTCGAAGTAACAAGAGTTGTCGATTCGAGGATGCTTTGGGACTTTTCCTAACCGTCAGATATAGGCTATGGTCAGCCTGACACTAACCAACTCTAGGAGAAAAGAGGAGTTTTGCATCACAATACTCCTGAAGGCCGGAGTCACGAAGTAACGTTAGCCTTGGATCTATGGATCCACGTGGTCGGATCTCAACCGTGAGATTCAAGGGATGTTAGAAGGCTTTCATTCTGGTGTGATGTGGCAAGCCGACATCACCAGGGTGACATGGACCCACGATCGATGTGCCATGTGTCAGCTCGATCTGTGTTTTTTGTAGACCCTATATGCCTATTGAAACGTGACACATGTCACCCCTGGCCCTTCTACGTGTCAGCCCTTCGCATGTGCCCACCTAGCTAAAGTGGTTAGTGAAGTGACAAGGAATCCAGAGGATTTGGGGTGTTGTGTAATAGAGAGACCCAAAAGGCCTGAAGGTCGGAACCACGTGGCAAGTTTACGAGACTTCTAGAGTTCGAGACTTCGAAAGGTCTCATGCGTAGACAGTAAGGAGGCGTTTAGTGTCAAAGTGCCGAATTTCCTATTGGCCTGCGTGTTAGACGAAGATTAAATCTAGTCGTGGGATCGGACGATGGATAGACTTCCACCGTGGATGAAGGAACTTGGAGATAATATGTGTGAGGTGGATTCACGTGGATTCCACATGGCCCTCAACCAATGAACACCCGAAGAATTTTGGGAAGCCATAACTTACAACCCAAAGCTTGGATTTGAGCCTGGTAGCAGTCCTTAGAACGTTGCGGGTAAGTAGAAGAGGATGAAGACCTTGGAAAAAGGATTTGAGATGTTAAGGAGAGCAAAATTTTGAAAGATACTTAGGGGTCCGGTGTGTTACATGGAGACTCTAGGCCTTGAATCAGTTGAAAGATGATAAAAAGAAGGAATTAAGGAGGAGGGAATACTTGACCTACACTAGAAGGAACAAGCTTCAGCTCCTCCATCACAAGCTGATACTCCTCTTCCATCAATAGAGAAGGTGGCACCACCACCCCCACCTCCTGTACATGAGTTACTTCCTAAGACAACTCCTGCAGACAAGATTCAATTAAATATAGATGTTGCAAGCATGTTTGGAAAACTGAATATGATAGTCCCGGTGACAGAGAAGTGTAACATCCCTTTTGTGAAAAGGGAAATTTTGAAAGTATTATAGGTGCCAACCGAGAAGGAAGATCCCCCTATCATTTTGAACACTATTTATCTCAATTGGCCAAGAGACATGAATCCTCCATTTTATCTTTCATTAGGCATGAATGGCCTTTGCTTAAATAACTACATGCTTGATTTTGGGGCCTCAACAAATATCATGTCATTGAAGGTGATGGAACAACTTGGTATGAAGAGAACCCAACCTTGTGGAAATGTATGCGGTGTTGACTCTAGGAGGGTCCAGGTCTTTGGGTTGTGTGAGGATGTTGAGGTTTTTCTGATTGATTTCCCACATATTAGCCTCCTCATGGACATATTAGTGGTCGATGTTCTAGATGCTTGGGGAATTCTCTTGTCGAGGACCTAGTCCTCTTCCCTTGGGGGTTTTCTTAGCATGAGCCTTACCCATGCATACATTCCTGTTATCCCCGATTTCTAGGGATAACTAGGAGATCATGTCTCGAGGCCCACAGGTCCTAGACATGGAGTACTGAGAGCAGGATTGACCTGAGCATGGCCCTAGAGGGCCCATCCTTCTTCTTCTTCATCAGACTTGTCCTGTCAGCAGCAGTAGCATCCATCACCATCGGCTTGAACTTGCATCAGAGAAGACTCTTGCTCCATGAGGTAATTGGTCCAGGTATCATGGTAAGTGTCATGTTTGATCATTATAACTTTTAGATATATGCATTAGGTTCCTTGCATTTCTGACAACTGCTTGGATCTTACACCAGCCCACTTGACCATTGTTTGGGGGATTAACGGGGTGCCCTAGCAAGCTTGTACCCATAGGTCTTGGTTAGCCACCAGGGGGGATTTGAAGAGCCATCGTCCGCTCCCACCATATTATCATTTTACATCTTATCTCCCATGCATCTGTCCCATTCCCCTAGTCTGGGCATTAGGATGACCTATTTGAGGGGTTAGACTTTGTCCTGTGGGAAGAAGGGGCTAAAGGACCAGGAGGTAAAAGCAGCTGGTAAAGATAAAAGCCATAGGAAATAAAACCTAGAGATGCCTCGCCCAGGGATCCCCGAGAAGGCAATAAAAAGCCTCTCGATAAGAAACAAAAAGGGACCCAAAGAAAAATAATAAAACAAGACCTAGCCAAGAGGATGGGAGGTCTCATCACGAGCCGGCCCATTATGTTCATAGGTATCTAGTAGCATGGCATTGCCATTATCTGGCCACCATGCCAGGGTAGTGACCCTTGGTTGCATGGCCAAGGGAAAGGGGGTCTCATCACGAGCCAGCCTTATCATTTCTGTGAAAATACTCGTGGGTAACACTGTCAACTCTGGTCACCACACCAAGGCAGTGTCCTCTGGTCAGACCTTGAAGCAAAAAAGAAAGAATAAAGGCAATAAAGGGCTTGGAAAGAACTGCATCCATGACAGGTACAACTTGGCTCCTACAAAGGCACCCACGGATAATACCTACCCCTGGTCTTCACTGTGTCTGGACATTCTTAGACCATACCACCTCATGTTACATGGCTTGAATGATATCCTTTAGAAACTTTCCTCTTCTTATGGATAATGGCCCAACAGGGCACTTTGTCTTTTCTTCGGCTTTGTATAGTAGGTCAGTGTAATGTCTTTAAGCTATTAGATGATATGCTAGGGGTCTTATGCATGCATTTGNATGGAGGGCAAAGTTTTTGATGTGCAGGACCATTCCCGACGAACAGGTACCAGTGGACTCGTACACATGGGGAGATGATTAGCTCGGACCTCCATGGGGCTGAAGAGCCCATCAGATGGTTGTTGGGATCCCATCAGGGGCAGAGACAGGACAATGATATGATGAGCCTTTGCACACG
>SNQJ01S0243554.1:0-13323 GCA_010110895.2 Picea sitchensis
GTGAGACTAAAGAAAAGTTTGATGAAAATGCTAGTCTCTTGTTTTTAAAGTTAAGGAAGGTTTGCAGGAATGTGATCATATACACCAAGTCTATTACAGAGCTACAAATCATATTTGGATGATGAAATTGATGAGGTATTTTGTTTGTGGTACATGTTGAGTACATGGTTGAGACAAGTAGTTGATGAGTTGGTGCACATACATGAGGTGTATAGTTGATGATGTTGGTGCATATTGATGAGTCATAGTTGACCAATAGTTGAAAAATGATTGGAACATACTTGGTACATGGTTGGATGCACTTGTTTATGGTACAGGTTGATTACAGGTTGGTGCATGGTTGATGCACTTGTTTATCGTACAGGTTGATTATAGGTTGATGCATGGTTGATGCATGGTTCATATTTATTGGTATAGGTTTACAGTGGTATATCTCACAGTGATAGTGTGACAATGGTTCCATCATCCTACTTCTACTTCAAGGTGGCAAGATGGGGCAAGGACAGGTGGTTGTAGCCACCTTTCGGTTGTAGACCGGAGAACATTGGGGGTTGTAGCCTCCTTCTAGTTGTAGCCAGAGAATTGGGGAGTTGGAGCTTCCCTCGAGTTGTAGCCTGAGAAACTAGGGGGTTGGAGCCTCCTTCCAATTGTAGCTGGAAAACAAAGGAAGTTGGTTCTTCCAATGAATGTGATTCTTCAAGACATATAAGAACAAACATTCTATGGTTTTCTCCCAATTTGAGTTTCCATGTAAAACACTGGTGTACTGTGTATGTGTGTGATTGTTTATTTTTTACTGCTCATTATTGGATAATAATTCTACATTGATATAACATTTGAAGAAAAAGCATTATAATTACGCTATTACTGGTTCACGCCCCCTCTCAGTAATCCAATAGATTCCTCCTCCCATGACACTTTCGGAGCCTCATACCTCCTATATCCTCACTCTAAGCAAGTCAGAAAAGAGCATTCTCTTTCTGATTAGGATAGTTGAGCAAGAAGGTTGGAAACAAGGTTTTCTAGGATTGGAAGAGTGGAACTCTTAAAAACCATAGGAAGGGGCTTGTAGACTTAGCATAAGTTTGACAACATAAATATGCTATTTGGAATGCCTCCTCTCTCATCCACCCAATGACACTTATTTATAACTTATAAAGTTGGTTGGAGTATTTAGGCATAGGTTTAGCAGATAATGACTAGAAACCCCGTAAACCCTACACAAAATGTGCACTTTTCAAAAATTATATGTCTTTTAGTGTATTATGAGGAATACATGTTTTGTAAAACTATTACGGAGCACATATAAAGTTGCATATGTAATATGTACAATTTTTAGGGAGCGTATGGATTTCCAAAAGGTGTTTTTTAGATATTTTAAGGAGGAATAAAGGGGGATTTCGGTCTACAAGTAGGAAAGGGATTTAACAATCAGGTTAATCAAGTGAATTTTTATTATGAGGTGGAAATATATGCTATAAAATATTCCCCCTGATGTGATCTACAAATAAATTGGTGGCCACCCACCTATTCCACTGGCTCAAAACAAGGATTTCCACCTTTGAAGTTTTTCTACAGTTTTTCGAGTCCTAAACTTTCAAGGTCATTTTGAGGCCTAACAACGTTTTTTGGGTGTGGAATAGTCACACTGTAGGATTTATTCAGAGTGTGATGGAAACATTTTTATTCTTTAGATATACCTTTCCAATGAGCTATCATTTTCCCCAAGTGAAGATCGTATGCAAAATTTATGCCCTTGGGAAGTTGACGTATCAACTACCCCCATCAGGGCCCACAAACCTTTTGCCGTTTCATCTTCCAGGGTTAGGGATTTGGATTTTATTTATGCTAAAAATTCTTTTGTAGCTTCATTTTAAACATCATTATATTCTTGCGAATGAGCGTAGCCATCACATCTCTTCTCATATATAATCTACCACCATTCTAGCGAGTTCATTCACTCTATATTTTTACAGTTTATGTATATTTTTTTCATTAATAAAAAATATGCATTACTGTATCTTAGTGTTTCTCGCAATATATCTGTGTATTTTCTTATTATATTTACTCCATTTTTTTCTCAAAATAGTCTAGGTCATAATGTGTGAGTCTAGAAGGGAGTTTTGTAGATGAAATACATTATATAATCCAAGAGGAGAGTGCAGTAGGCCCAAGTAGAGTACACCAAACACTGGACTAGAACAAAACCTTTAGAAGAAATCAAGTATGATACTAATCTCTTCCTGAGGTAGGCATACCCATGATCAGAAGTGATGTAAGCATGGCCACCAAATCAAGTACAATGTGGATCCATGACATATGTATAGAACCAGTAATCGTGGCCATAAAAAATGAGTACATAGTGGATCCATGTCAAAAACTATCATAGCCATGAATAGATACATGATGCATCTCTACCTCAGAATTAGAGGAAAATAAATGGAATCAATAATATGAACAAACAAATCCTTCTCAAGTACCAATGTCATTTAAAGGAGTGGTATTTTACAATGTAACTCAGGTAGGAGCGTAAAAGAGGTGATTCTACTATAGACTTGAGGTATTCAAATCAAACAACCGATGTACGAGTCTACACGATGTGAATAAATGGGTTGAAGCTAAACATAGTGAGACACCATTCAATTACTGGTCATTGATGTATACCATTAACAAATGTGATACAACCCACCAATAATTATAATGGATGACAAGGTACTTAGTACATTATAGCAAGTGTGAATGAATGAGATGACGTCAAACACTTGCAGAATCTTTCGATGATGGAAAATTAATGTATTCCCACTATCAATGGTGAGGGAACCTACCAATAATCAATATAATCCCCAAGGTACTAAAAATACCCTATATCATGATCCCATAGAAAATGAGCCAAAGTCTATGGGAAGAGATCCATTAGAAGGAGGGCATTAATTAATCCTCCATTGTCCAACATGAGGAATAGTAGAAGGCCAAATATTTTGAAGGAATTAGAAAGAATATTGGAGGGACACACAACCAGGTATGTATCTCACATGCACCATTTGGAATAACACATGGAAGATACCCCTTTAGAAATTTCCAATAATGAAAACCACTGACAAAGACGAGGAATTCCACCAATGAGGAAAATGGAACCCAAGGTATTGCACGAATCCCAAAGTATGAATAAAGGTCTTGACATTGTAAACATGGGAAAATGATCAGTCAGTGACCAATGATGGAATGTCATCTACTCCTATCTATGATGAAAATAGGCCCAGAGTTCTACTCTAGGTCAAACTAATAGAGAAATGTATCATAGTTGATAAGAGTCGACCTGCCAACAAGAATTCAATGGGGACATTCCATACTAGCACAAGTACAAGACAAATATTATTGGTGATTGTGAGTACTTGATGTTGATTTTTCATATGAGAGATGATATGAGATTATATATGATATATTGATATATTAAAATGATGAGTGTTCCACATATAGAGAACATATGGTGACCATCCATGAAGGGATGTTTCCCTTGGATAATAAATAACTTTTATTTATTTATTTATTTATTTATTTATTTTGTAACTAGGGGAATCAGTAACAACGAAGGTATCGTACTCATGTGACACAGGGTCGAATCGTGTTGGATGCCTTATAACCCCTAGGGAGAATTTCACCACTCGCAAGCACGCCTCTGGATAAATCGGGGTGAGAATCAAACTTGAGACCTCTTTTTACATATTTCCTTCCATTAATTTACACGACACTTGCCAATCCGTCTACACCCCTACGGGCAAATAATTTTTATTATTATTATTACTTACTATATATATTATTTAATAATCAATAATCATATTATTAATTATTAATCTAGGAGAATGTCTTCCTGATGTTTTCCAAACATCAACACTCCCTCTCAACGAAGGGTACATTCTACATCATGCTAATTGTGTCTATGAAGTATACAAACTTCTCCCTAGACTCATGACACATGTCTATCAGTCCTTGGAGATGTCTCTCTCCTACCTGAATCGAGGGGAAACTCCCCCTGTGGATCTCCCTCTAAGACAAATGACTCTCTCTGAGATAAGGCTCACTCTGGGTCTGAATGTGATAGAATCTGTTATCTTGAGTCTTTATCATTCCTTGTAAAATCACCATGACTAGGAGAAATACCACACCAGGATCATTCACTATAGGTACTCCCCTATGAGTGAATGTCAGTCTGATGCTAACTAACACGTGGAAAGAACCTCAAGCACCTTCAATCCATATTTTTCATCTACATGATCAAGGAAGAACTATGTTTAGGCCCATTTATCATAAGTACACCTTTGTGATAAACACATCCTATCTCCCTTGGTATGTAGCCCAATCTAGGAGAAGGTCTTGTCAATGCTTACTTGGGAAATTGTAGTAAAAGGTCTATCACATATGGCACTCCCATGTGGACTTCTAGAGGCTACTCCCTCTAGAAACACTAGGGTCAACTCCCCATAGTGTGTGACATCAAGGTCAACTCCCTTGATGTGTCCTCATGTGCTCTCCACAAGGGACAATGGGATATAATCCCAAATCCACTTATCCATCTTGGATATGTATCCTCACAAATCAACTCATCTCAGTCATAGAGGAGTATGATATAGATTTATAGAGGCTACTCCCTCTAGAAACACTAGGGTCAACTCCCCATAGTGTGTGACGTTAAGGTCAAATCCCTTGACATGTCCTCATGTTCTCTCCACAAGGGACATTGGGATATAAGCCCAAACCCGCTTATTCATCTTGGATAAGTGTCCTCACAGATCAAATCAACTCAGTCACATAGGAGTATGATATGGAGAATGTCTCAGGAAGCTGCAAACATCAACACTCCCTCTCGGCGAGGGAGGCATTCTCTACCATGCCAAGTCTGTTACAGAAGTACTCAAACTTCGTCCTGGTAAGGGGTTTGGTAAGAACATCAACAACCTTCTCATATTTAGGAAGGTATTTCACCAGTACTTTCTTTCTCTACACAATGTCTCATATGTAATGGTACTTGATCTCAATGTGTTTTGATTTGTCATGAAACACTGGATTCGTTGAGAGCTTCACATACCTCTTGTTATCACAATGAATAACAGTGAAATCTCGCACATGTCAAAATAAATCTGCAAGGATCTTGTGAAGCCACGATGCTTCATGGAGTTCCACACTCAATGCAATGTACTCTGCTTCTACGGTGCTCAAAACCACATAAGTTTGTTTCCTACTACACCAGGAAACCATGGCAGATCCCAAAGTGAAGACACACTCAAAGGTGCTCTTCCTATCCAGTGCACTCCTTGCTGAATCAGAATAAGTATATCCATGTGACCTCATTTCAATACTATAAGTATATATCATACCATGTCCAATTGTGCCTCGCAGGTATCTCAACACATGCTTCACAAAAATCCAGTGTGTCTGCCTCAGATGACTCATAAACTAGCTAAGTGCACTCACTACATAGAAAATATCTAGTCTAGTGTTAACCAAATACATCAATGATTCAATCAGATGTCTATACAAGGTTGGATCAATCTCATCGGAATAGGAAGAAGACACACTTTGTTTCTTTAGATTGGTCACCATTGGTGTAATCATGGGCTTACAGTTTAGTATCCCAAAATTCTTCAATATCTCAATTGTGTACTTCCCTTGCCTCACGAATATCTCATCAGTTCTCTACCACACCTCTAGTCCTAAGAATTAGTACATCATACCAAGGTCCTTCATCTTAGACTCAGAGGCCAATGCATACGTAAGGCTCTCTGTACTGGTGAGGAATAAATCATTAACATAGAGGAACAAAATCAAGGACTCACCATTAACAGTATTGTAGTACAGGTTGGGATCAACAACAGTTTTGTTGAATCCCAAACTCATTAGGTGTCCATCAATCATCGCATACAAAGATCGAGATTCTTGCTTGAGTCCACACATGGCCTTCTTCAACCTACACACATGAGACTCCTTCTCATGTATCACAAAACCATATGGTTTCTTGATGTATACTTCTTCCTCAATATATCCATTGAGAAAGGATGTCTTCACATCCACCTGATGTAGTCTCCAACCCATGGATGTTGCAAGGGAAATAATCATCTGGATAGAAGTGTATCGAGAAACAGAAGAAAAATGTCTCCTCATAATTTATTCCCTCCACCCGAAAGAATCCTCTAGCAACAAATTTCACTTTGTGCTTCTCGGTTCTCCCATCAACTATGTGTATGATATTGTAAATCCACTTGGACATCGCTACAGACTTCCCCTCGGGTCTTAGAAAAATATCCCACACATCATTCTTCATGATGGACTGATACTCCTCCATCATGGCATCTCTCCACATTGGCTGACTAGATGCCTCGTCAAAGGTAACATCTATGCTCACCTCAATCTATCTTTGACCAGGTATGTAGATCTGATATGCCTTTGAAGACTCACTGTACCCCAAAAATGTACCCTTTCTTCCTTAAGTTTCTATCTTGGTCCTTTTCTCCTTAGGTACATGAATATATACTGGACACCCAAATATCCTGAAGTGTCCAACCTCAGGCTTCACTCCGGTGAAAGCCTCCTCAAGAGTCATGTTCCTCAAAGTCTTATGAGGACTTTTCTTCTAAACGTACACTGCAATCATGTATCCCTTTTCCCACATAAACATAGGTAAATGTTTATCATAAATCACACCCTTGACTGTCTCAACAGTATATGTTTTCTTTCTCTTTATGACCCCATTCCATTGAGGTTTGTAAGGAATGATGTACTCCCTCTTGATCCCTGACTCAATGCAGAATTCACTGAAATTTTGGGAGGTGTATTCTCCTCCATTATCTGATCTCAACACGTTGATCTTCTTTCCAGTCAGGTTTTCAACCTATGCTATGTACTCCCAAAATCTGGCAAGGACTCCATCCTTGGTCTTCAAGAACTAAATCCAAGTATTCTGAGAGTGGTCATCAATGAAGATCACATAATATAGGTATCCACTCAAGGAAGTAATTGTCATGGGTCCACATAAATCTGTATGAACCAAGTCTAAGATCCCCTTGGATCTACTATCACTTCTTAGAAATGACCCCTTGTCATTCTTTCCAAGAGAAAAACCTTTGTAAATTCCATTGTGTTCAACATGGATATTTGGAAGGAATGTCACAATCTTCCCTAGAGCGGGAAGAGGTCTATAATATAAATGAGTAAGTATCATATGCCATAGTTTTCTCAAACTGATAGAACCATGTATCAAGGCATGAACTGGTCAGATAATCAATTTGGACAATCTATCCTCTCGAACACCAATCACACAAGCAGAATCCATACTAGAGTTCTTGTTCCATGCAAGAAACTTTCCATCAGAGAAATAAACCTTGTAGCCTTTGTTCTCTAAGGCTTAAATAGAGACAAGGTTCCTTATCATCCTAGGTACAAATAATACATCAGTCAAATGGAGTGGGGTTCCAGAATCCAATTGTAAGGAAGTGGATCCAACTCCCTTCACAGTATATCTGGCATCATCACCAAGTACAACATGCAAACATTATTATTTCTCTACTAGATCTGTAAGGTGCTCTCTGTATCCAGTCATATTTCTAGAAGCACCACTGTCAATCAACCAAATTTCATTATTAGTAGGAACTATACTTGACATATCGAGGTTCCCTCATGAAACCAATTTCTAAGACATATTGAGGTTCCCTCATGGAACCAATGTCTCACAAGTCATATCGAGTTTTCCTCATGAAACCAATGTCTAAGACATATCGAGGTTCCCTCATGGAACCAATGTCTCACAAGAAATATCAAGGTTTCCTCATGAAACCAATGTCTTGGCTCCTTCATCTGACCATCTGAGGCATGTCAGGATGAAGTCCACATTACCTCCTACTAGTGCATATATGACCCTTCAGGGAGAATGTCTCATGATGTTTCCTAATTTGTCACAACCAAGACGTCATCGTGTGCCCAATTTCTCTTTTTTATTTTGGGACAAGAATCCAAATCCATAAAGATGGCTAAATGCCACCAGATCTTTTCGACTAGAAAAAGAGGAGTAACAAAAATCCCAAAATCAAGGGAGAAATCATTTGGTTCATTGACCATTGGACTCATATTATGCTGATAATTCTCATTTGTGTATTACATCTCATGCATCCTTTGTTTGGTTGCGTAATCACGACTCAACGAAACTAAGTTCTCATTTCTTCAACGATTACTCTTAGTTAAGGAAGATAAATAGTACACGAGGGACAATTATTGATGTGGACATTTTATATTCAGATGAATCGAGACATTCCTCCTCTATCAAAATTATGTATCCATATATATATAGTCGTGTGACTCCTCTTTTTCACCCACTAAATGCAACCAGTTGTGAGTAAAACTTTTCGATATTTGTTGACTGCAATTCAGTTTCTTTCAAGACTGCATACTACGACATAGTTATTCAAATAAGTATTTTAATTCAATAGTGTGTTTTTTGGTGTGAATAGATTCAATTCAATCGCTTTTTTTATCCTTTTTCATCGTCTGGACAAAGTCATCAATGTATGTAGAGTGAATAAATCTAATATTACACCATTATTCCAACAATGCACCTAAGGTACGATTGCATGATCAATTTATATTCTTCCTTGTTGTCTAGATAGAATGCAGGTAATATATGTGTAGCAACAAATACACCTTTCCCAAGAGGAGTTCTCTCCAATGCTTAACCTTAAGTCAACACTCTAGCATAGTAATTCGATTATTGCAATGATGGACAAACATTTCTATATATTCACATCAATTACTGCACTATATACATCCTTCTCTATATATGCACGTAGCCTCTACTTTTCACACACATTCCGAAACTCTTCACAAAATGTAAGCTATCTCTCATTTTCCTAAGCCCTTCCTTGAGGGAGTCAGGCCCAGTTTTTCTCTAATACCATGTTGATTTTTCATATGAGAGATGATATGAGATGATATATGATATATTGATATATGAAAATGATGAGTGTTCCATATATAGAGAACACATGGTTGTTTATTAATTAGATTAGTTGTCATTGATGTCAACCCTTGAAGAAATTCCAATAGCAAATTCCAGTAGCACAATGGTTTGGGTAATGGACCCAAGTTTGTTTGATGGATAATGGTATGATTTTTGATATATTTTTAGGTAATACTATTCTATATGGATAGTACATGTCATGACATTTCCGGTAGTATGTGGAATGCCAAATAACTCCTCACGGTTAGAGAGTTATGGCCATGTGAAGTTGGAGAACCCTCATGAGTCATCTAGAAGCCTCAAAAGGTCAACATAGTCAAAGAGGTTGCAAAGAAGAAATTATTTAAATAATAAATTGAAGTGATGAGTGTACTAGAAGGTAATTTAAATAATAAAGTGAAGTGATGAGTGTAATATAATTCAAAATGGATACAAAATAAATTATTTAATAAAGTTAATGGAGAAATTACTAAGTGGGAAAGTGGTTAGAAATGGGTTAGCCCTAAAATAAGGAAAGTGGGTTAAGATGGTTAGAAGGTAACCCCTTGAGGAAGATACATGAAAGTATAAATAAGAGGCAAGGGTCTCTCATTTTTAATCACACTTGAGAATATTGAATATCTTCAAGTGACCGAGGTAAACAAAGGATATCTAAGCCAAATTTCATAGGGAAGTTGAAGTAAAGAAGGCCAAAATTCAAGGGAGGATAAATTATTTTGATGATGCTTTCTAAGGAATGTTATTACAAGTCATCTCACCATTTTCGCAATAACAATTTTTTCTAGAATGATTCAGACTGTGAAATTGGGAGTTCGTTGAGGAAACATATCCATGTAGTTGTGATACAAATTTCATATTGTGGGTCATTTTATTTTTGGCGTTACACTCCGTGGAAAATACGGTTTGTGGCTAATCTTGAAACTAGTCTAAAACAGGTGTTTCTGGTAAAAATGTCATAACTTGTTCATAACAGATCCAAATTAAGTAAGACCAAATGTATTGGTTATAATACATGTTTTAGTATTCTATGTACCATTTTCAGATCCATACAAAACATATTCTGTGTGGGGCATGCTCTACAAGTTCACTCTCTAGAATAAGCTAGAATTCAACAAGGTATGCCATTTTTGCTATAACTCCTTTTCTGAGAGGTTCCAAGTAGTGAAATCTAGAGGGATTGCATAAAACACATTGAAGAATATTGTGTAACATTTTTATATCTTTATTCATTAAAGGTACTGTTGGCAGCCATTTTTCATTTTTATATTTTCCTTACAAGCTGCCTACACAAGGGTTTTGAACCCTCAATACTCGTCGCAATTCTTTAAAACAAAACGATACTATTATCTTGCGCATTCACACACCTGCCTTTCATTTTTATTTTCATGACTGCAAGCGTGAAAACCTTGAATTGGAAGTCATGTCGATGACATTAAAATCATCTTTGGATTGTTACAAATGCTCTTGTTCATGTGGTCATTTAACCTCTAACTCAATAATGGTCATACAGTTGGCCAGACACCAAACCTTTATTCACTTTTCATTTTTGTTAATATGGTTTCAATTTATAAGTTTGTGATGCAATGATTTTTGGTGTCTTTGATTAAATCCTTGGTGCAATGGTTTCATACAACGCATTAATTTTATGATTAAATCCTTGGTGCAATGGTTTCATACAACGCATTAATTTTATGATTAAATCTTTGGTGCGATATTCAACATGTTGTTTAGTTTTAAATCATACACATACTATTGTTGATTTAACATACAGATCAATTGTTGGTTATGAACACTATGGTTTTCAAATAGTAATTGGATATTTGGTCATAATCTTTTGGTTATGTATGTTATGGATTTCGATGAGTATGTGATTAATCCATTTGATATTTGGATTGTGATGTGAATGATTTGAATTACCAAGGTGTCGTCGATTGTACATGTCAAAATGAATGTTTTGCATGGTTCTAATTCATTCCACCACCCTTGCACACATAGGCATTAAACGTCTACCTTGCATCTCGGGCTACCTCTTCTTCTTTTGAGAAAGAAGTGGGAATTGGTCCTGTGTCTACCCTGTCTAACCTCCTCACCGTTTACCCTGCTGACTGTGTGCTCTCTCCTATGGCCCCTGTAGTGCGCATAGAACCCAATGGCGTCCAAACGCTGTTGTTATTTGATAACGCTCGTGAAGACATGGAGAGTAATGGCTGGTTAGTTTTCATCCAAAAATTTGAGGGTTTCAACCTCGTGGTCGCTCAGCAGTTTGCCCTCACATTCAATGGATGTAGGGCCAAAGTTGGAGACATCCAGCTCGAATTGAACAAGGAATTCCTTAGTTCATCCATGGGTTTTGCCAGCTAAGGGGAAGAAATGGTTTAAGAATTCGAAGGTGGATGAAGTGCCATGGCTGCTCCTTTTCACCTCGAGAAAAGTTATCAGTTGTGATAAAGGTATGCCCGTAACAGCCCTTAAGTCTCGATGGCATGATTTATTGGCCATTATTAAGCAATTCGTTACTTGCAAAGGTATATATGATTTAGTGTTTCTTTACCATCTCCGATTGCTTATGAATTTCATAGATTTCCTTTTGAATATGCCTCACTACCTCCTACGCAGTCTGTATAAAATGGATAAATGATTTAAGAGGGAGAAGGATGACTCCAGCCTCTTCCACCACTGTCTGATTAAAATCGTTATTGTTCATCATTTGAGGCTGAGTGATGAATGTTGGCAAGCTTTCCTTTTGAGGAATGGCTTTGCCACTCCTGAATGTGGTCAAGTGGACAAGACTGTGGTCACCAAAACCCTTGTTGGGCCTGCGGTGCCACATCCTACCCTCCTACTCATTGTTGAACCCTCGACCTGCCCCAACATTGACCTACCCGACACCCGACCTGACCCATGTTCGAAAGATAATGCTAAGACTGTAAAGAGGTCTGCAAGAAAAAAGGGCAAGGGTAATACAGATGTCAACAGCAAAGGTAAGAAGGTTGCACGCTGGGTATCTAGGTGTGCTCGTAACAATACCAAACAAAACATAGACCAGAAGACAATTGTTTTGAGTGAAGACTCGAATTTTGAGATTGAGCAGTTTTCGACCGAGGAGTACCCATACTCACATGGCCTCTGTTCTATTGAACCCTATGACTATGTGTCCAACCTCCCACCATGCCTTAAGGATGAACCTAACTTCCCCGGGATCAAGTTTGACAATGGAACCCCTGGTAATTTAAAATATGCTTCACCTGTAGTGACTTGGCCTGATCAACAATAGTGCACTCAATGCAACTCTTGGCTCGAACGATACTACACAGATGTTCCTCTGCTGCAGTCCCGAATTAAGTCATTGGAGGACCAGGTGACTGTGTTGTCTAAGGAAAATGATCGACTACAAGCCAACGATAAGAGGCAAAATACCATGGGTTCTATCGTGTTCAAAAATGTTGAGGCATTCACTGGCATTGTTAACTCGAAATTATCTTGACTGAATCGTATCCCTACAGCCAAGGTATGTTATTTCAACATTGAATTTTGAATGATTTAGTTTGTTTTAAATTAGCATAGCTGATTGTGTTTGCTTTGAATTAGCATAAACGATTGTGTTTGCATTGAATTAGTATCAAAGATTTGTTTGATAAATCGAATATAGTTCTGTTTTGATTGAATTGATTCAATATGATTTCGTTTGTTGTGAATTGGCATAAAAGATTTGTTTTGTTTTAGCGTGAATGATTTTCTTTGATTTGAATTAGTAATTAAGGGTTTGTTTGATATATCGCATACATTTCTGTTGTCATTGGATTAATTTAAAACGATTTTGTTTGTAAATATGACCAACTACAGAATCGTGAGATTCTGTAGCTAGTCATAAAATTTGGATTTTTGTTGATTTTACAACTAAACACTATTTAAAATTGTTTATTCTTGTCCATCTATAGGTACACACAAATTTCAATGGGAATTGGATATGCTGTGGCAGTTTAGAACATGCTTTTTCTTACATAGTTTTGGTTTAGGTTGTTAGTCTTAGTTAGAAATAGAGATTTGGGAAATTGTTCCCATATTTTTTTGCAAACAGTTTTTGAAGATTCCCACAGGGAATGTTTCACCCTGTGCCCTTTATATACTTATTATTTTTTGTAAACAACCCATCATTGTTGGGAGAACAAAGACTATGGACTTATGATTGTACATATTCGAATGAAAGTGGATTTTTTGTATGGCTTTAGCTTCAATCTATCTTACTTTTGTTCAAGTTTTTTTTGTGCATTTTAATTTGTAATCAAATTATTGACTACTTTAGATATCAAGATTTGTTACAG
>SNQJ01S0243555.1:0-13323 GCA_010110895.2 Picea sitchensis
TTATGGCATTATTAATGAAATTTATGATCTTAAATGACATCGAGTTGTGAGCTCCTCATGTTTATTTGAATGTTTCTATCTAGTAAGGTCATTGTAAATCTTATGGTTGTAGCATATAAGAGGGATTGTAATTGTAAATCATGACCCGGATATGTGATATAAATGTAAGGTGTTTAATATTTCATGGCAGTGTTATTGTAACTTTTATTGTTATTAATAAACATTTACGGTGTAATAACCCTGATTTAAGTACAATAGATTTTTTGAGTCTGTAATGAGGGTGTTGTTCCTTGTAGATAAAGTTGTACTTGGTTGATAAACCTTCCGTGTGTTGGGACTGTTTGTCGGGTGGGATGTAGACACCCCCAGGTAACCTTAGGAGATATGTCTGTGTGTGTGATTATTTCGTGTAAAGAATCCAGTGCCGTATCAAGAGTCTCGGGCCCTTTAAAGGCAGGGTTTCCACTCTTGCGACACACCTGACGGAGATTACTAGTTTTTGCCTGAGCAGTCGGCTAGGAGCCTATCTGACCTTCTCTCTCTCCGAAGCAGCGAACTAAGATTAAACGACCTGCTTTCCTGTGCAGAAATAGTAAGATCTACTACTATGGATCCTTCCCTCTGTGTTCGTACTGTGCATAACCCAGTATAATAAGTTAAATGTTCGTTGTCTAGCCTTGTCGTATGGTCGTTCTTATGAATTACTCGTTATTCTTGTGATGAACATGATATTTGTGTCTTGTTGGTTGTCGAGTGGCGTAGAGTCAAGATGTGCGGTACTTCTATCTGGCGCACACACCTTAAACACAAAAAAAAAAAAATTGCACCTATCATGGTGATGCAATTTATGCTTGAGGAGGACGTTACACTAGTAGAAGACAACTTACAATAAATATGTGGATAGCTCCAACCATTAGAGAAGGAAATGACTAAGCACTAAATAAAAAATGATTTCATTGTAAGGGAGTAGAGGATTGTATTTCATGAATGGAATGTGTATGGATTGTAACTGCTTGTTGGGTAGTGTATGGACTTTGTAATGCATACATGTAGCAATTGAATCTTTGGAAAGAAACAAGATGGCCTATAATATTTATTGCAAGTAACAATGAAATTTTTTTCATTCCTCAATAGTCAATTAAACTAGAAAAATTACAATTGAAAAATCTCTCTAATAGTACAACCAACCATGATGAGTCATTGATCTTGATCTTGGAGATAAACCAACACTATGCATTCCATAGCGGCGGTTGATATTCTTTAATGACCAAGAGGAATGAAACATGAAGAAAAAGTGGGAGAATTTCCATTAAATGAATCTTCAAACAATTAAGATTACCAAACAACCATTGAAACACAAACTATTAATAGGAAAAAAAATTTATGAATTGAAACTGAGATAAATACAAAGGAAAATTCTCCATTTTAACCATGAATTCAACTACAAACAACATATTAAGCACCAAGAGATGACAATAACCCATACAAGTTTTTTCTCCTTTCCCTTCTTAATTGTCACCATTAACACTCAGAAGAACTTAAAAAAATAAGAGCAACAATTCACTCAAGAAATAATCCACAACTATAGAGAAATCCATACATAAAAAAAGACACTATATTTACCCCTGAAACCCAATTGGGAAAGCTAGCTTCCAATTTCTGCTCAATGTTATTTTGGCAATCTATGGTTACAATTACAATGCAACGGATGGATCTCTATTCATCCTAATCTCTTTGGCCAACAATCAGCCAAAAACCCTCTAAGAGTTTTATAAGAATGAATAAGAAGGTCTAACTTTTCATTTCTCATTTGTCAACCTTTTCTCTCATATTTTTCATGTTCTTTTTATTTAATTCTTTTTTCTCTCTAAAATCGGAGGAGATATTTATTTTTTAATATAAAAAGAGTTTACTTTGTAATTCTAATGGAAAACACCCAACCATTACACTAACCTCTCTTAGCTATTGCGTATATAAGATGATGATATTTCGATGTATCATAAATTTGAGGAATAGTTCATGCCAGGTCATTCATTGTAGTACCCTTAGTTGAATGTTGTGGATGATTTTATTAGTTTTTAATATTAAAATTTGGTTGTATTGTACTTTTTCCAAGACTTTGTATTCCCTCTTCTTCAATTTAGTTGATTCTATTAGAAGGTTCCGATTGGTTTCTAAAGGAGATTAGATTTTTACATCCTTTGGTAGTTTTTCATTTCTTGTCCTTCCATATCTTTTGGAAATCTAGATTTGTTTTGTTTTGTTCATAAGAGTAACTCAAATTCAATACCATCCCTATATAATCAATGCAGTAATCCAATAAAAGGAAAACTTAATTTTCAGCTTCTCATCTTTGTTGTTTTAAAATTATACTAGTTCTATATTTGGTTCTACATTACAAAATTTTACAAACCAAAAACATGTAAAATATATAACACTCATCCAACAATTACTAACTATATTCAAAATTTCAAATAGATCGATTCACATAACAGATTAAGATTTGCCCGTTCCCTTTTCCCGACGTCTGGGTATGCTAGTCAAAGGAAGGTAAAAGATTCAAGAAGTTAAATCACTTCAGATTCCAATCTTCATTTCCATAGATATATGAGGTAAAATATTTCATGTCGGATAAGCAAGAAATTCATTAACTATGATCGTTCCTTCAACGTAGTAAACAAGAGATAATAAGTCTCTCATCTTTCTCAAAATGAACACCAACAGTAACCTGCCCTGTGAGGATGAGGACGATCGAAGGCCTCCCTTTGCCTATATCTCAACACGTTGATCTATTGCACTAGTCCACCTCTTAAATATGTCGTCATGTTCCCTCTATTTTTCTGCCTGAAAAAGAATTTTCTCTATGAGAGTAAGGCAGCTCACTCACAAAATAATTTAATTTGCACACATAAAAACTTTCACCCAAAAAATAAACTCACTGAACTATCTTCCTAGCCATCCCGTGAGGGATTTAATCCAGTAGAGGCTCTAATACCAAATAAGAAAAATGGAGAGCATCCATTGCACAATCAACTCATACAAAATAATAGTTTGTATTACCTTAACACATCAAGATACAATCGCATTATATATATATAGTTGGGTGAGATCAGCAATAATTCCTAATCTTGGAGATTTTAGGTTGAAGATATTTTGTGATACCTTAACGAGATACATCGTATATATATATATATATATATATATATATATATATATATATATATATAGTTGGAGTGAGATACAACTAATTCTAATCTTGGAGATTTAGGTTGAGAATATCTCAAGAGTCTCTTACAAGACCTCAAGCCAATCCCCAAACTTAACACACAACATTAATGAGCATTATCTCTAACACAAATGAGCTTGCAACCAATAAGACAAATGATGTGGATGATCAATGTTGCTTCCACAGGAATAACTACGGGCTAATCAATGGTGCAAACCACAGTTTTTCTAGTATTGAGAGTGTTTCAAGCCTCCCAAAATGCAAAGGACCAGAGAATGAATGAGCACCTATCTATCATGCCTAATTAAATCTCACATTCTTTTCCCATAACTATATTAAAACAATAATACATTAAATTATGCAACTTGTATTAACACATTACAACTTCTAATAACAATTTAGATGTAACTTGTATTAACATTAAATATTTTTAATATGATTTTAGATGTCTAGGTTAAGGGTTGAAGCTTCAGATTCCAAATTTGTTAAATATGTTAGGCAGCGGAAGTAAAACAAATATATGAGCTAGATTACATGCATCAAACCAGAACAACAGAGCAAAGGGGTACACAATGATTTATGTTGGAAACCTAAATAGGGAAAAACCATGGGAAATGATTATCGATCTTCTTCTTGTCGAAGGGAGAATTACAATAGTGTTCATAGGCATATTGTTGAATATGCCAATGAATTTCCCAGATTTAGTAGATATGAGGGGATTTAGTGGAGCCTTTTTTGTGTTAGTTTGTTCAACCAAATCTGCCAATTTGGTATGAATGCACAAGTTTAGAATTAGTTGTGTAACTAATATAATTTTGTTCATTATTGATGTAATCCCGTAGAGGCATAAAGGAGAATTAGGGAAATGGTGTAATCATGAGGTATGTGTGATGAGTGTGAGCCTAATGTAATATTCTTGATCTGAATAATAAGACCCAACCGACACTTATGCTTGGCCGGACTGGCCCCAACGTTTAGGTGAACTCCCGCGTAGGGTGTTGTGTTTCTTCTTTGCATTTTTATTGGTTGTCTTATGTGATATTTGTGTTTATGCATTTGCAAGTATAACAAGTGGTATAAGAGCTCTTTGCGTTGGAAATTTGTGAGCTAAAATGTGGTGCAAGAAAGTGGGATTGAGTGAGTAGCAGGTTATCAACACTCCCTAGGCAGTGTTAGAGGAGTGCTAGCGCACCCACACTTATGGAATTTTTAATTCTGAAAGCTGCCGGTTCATCCACTCTGTCGGCCTTCCATCAACACTCAAGGAGCGCTAACACAACCCCAGCCACACTCAAGAAGCATTAAAATTAAAACCTAGTGCTCCCCTTGAATAATCCAAGGAGCATTAATGCTACCTTTCAATAATCCAAAAAAAACCGTGTGCCTTTTTTTTGAAAACAAATTAAAGGTATGAAGAATTGTTTGGCTATTGAATTTCATTTTTTATAAGCGTGAAAGTCAAGTCAAGTGGAGGATCACTTGGAGGATTTTTTAAAAAGGCTTTTTCTTTAATGGGGTGAATGTTTATTATATTTAGGATTAAATAATATTTAATTAAGGAGTTATAAGGTTTTAAATGTTAAAGGGTTTTTGGTTTTAAAATTATTAAATCTTTTATTAAAACTTTGTGGAATTTAAACCATTATTCCTCCACAATATTTTTTAAAAGGGCCTTGGTTATTACAAGCAACAATGTTTGTTTTTATGTTTCCTCTAATGAAAATATGCAGAGTGCTAGTTGAAATTATGAGAAGTTCAATGCTTGAAATTAATTTCAAGATATGGAAGGAGTTAAGATGCAGAGCATGCTGGTGTAACAATGCATGGTGAAAGGCACTTTTTGAGGAAAATCAAAGCATCCATCCATAACCAGACAAAGGCTGGGATGAGATGAATCTGGAAACCTTGAAGTTCCTATGTTTGGCCAATGATGTATTGTTCAGCTTATTCTGTGAGAGAATACCATGGTCGTTTGGTCAAGGCGGAAAGCACATTGCATGAAATCACCGACGAACAGGATCTTCCCGAAAAGGAAATTGTATAGTTTGCGCATGAGAGAAGGTATGAAAATTGTTGATCATCTAAATACTTTCAATACTCTTCTAGTCGTGTTGGATAACATGGGAGTGAAATTTGAATCTGAAGGTAAAGCGATTACATTATTGTGTTCTTTTCTCGAGTCATGGGATCATTTTTTTTACCTCTATTAGTTTCAGTTCAGCATAAAGTGGCTGAGAGTTTGATGTTATTGTTGGAACTTTACTATCTGAGGAAACAAGGAAGAAATCAGTAACCTCTACATCTAAAGTGATGATGGTCAAAGGCAGACCAAAAGAAAGAGGGCAGGGTGAGAGGGATTTCTCTCGGTTAAAATCGAAGGGCAGAAAGGGCAAGCTCAAGTGCTATTTTTGTGGAAAATCTAGACACTTGAAGAAAGATTGGGCGACAGCAAGCCTCAAAGAGAGCCTCCAAAGAGGCAGAAGGAATAAATACAACCAAAGCAGGTTCAACAATGTTCATATATAGTTGATATGAAGTTTTATCAATTAATAGTGGTTCACGTCATGATCAGCAATGGCTATTAGATTATGGTGCTTCAAAACACATGTGTCTTCATAGACACTAGTTTATTACCTACCAATCTATAGATGATGGAACAGTTTACATGGGAAATGATATTTCGAAATGTCTATAGTTGTGGGAATTGGTAGCGTTTGAATTAAGATGTTTGATGGAGCTGTTAAAATACTAACTAATGCAAGATATGTACCTAATTTTAGGAAGAACCTAATCTCTTTGGGAGTCTTAGACACAGTAGGTTACAAGACTATTATTCAAAGTGGAGTTATCTAGAAATGAATTCTCTTTGTTTATGAAAAGAAAAGAAAGGTTGTGCTTGTGTTTCTATTGGAAGGAAGGAAAGATTTAGGATCATGCAGCGGTATCTAAGAATAGCCGATGATTACATTTGTTGTGGCATCAATAGTTGGGTCATATGAGAGAACCTGATTAAAGGTATTAACTGATGTAAGTTACTTCTAGTCTAGTCTTTAAGGATTCAGATTTTACAAACAACGTATTTATGGAAACCCGAATATAGTGAGGGATTTAAAACTATAGAAGACCTGCGTCGATTGAAGTAATCCTAGACTATATTCATTCTTATGTTTGGGGACCATATCCTACTATTTCATATGGAGGATGATCATATTTTTTAACTTTATAGATGATTTCTCTAGAAGGGTGAATACTCTATATGTTAAAAAGTGAGGCTGATGTATTTACATTTTTCAAGCAGTTTAGAGATTTAGTGGAAAATAGCACTAGTAGATCCATTAAATTTTTTAAGAACTAATAATGGTGGTGAATTTACTCAATGGAGTTTGAGAATTATTACAAGGAATTTAGGATCGATAGGCATAAAACCCTTGCCTATAAACCTCGGCAAAAATGGAGTTGTTGTACGCATGAACATGACTCTTCTAAGTAGTAAATGTAAATTTGTAGTAGGAAATGTAGGAAGCGATGAAAACTACAACTTATTATCTAGTGAATCGATCATATCAACAACAATAGAATGCAAGATTCATGAAGAGGTATGAAAAGGTCACTTAGCGGTATTCTAATCTTAGAATTTTGTTGTGATGCCTATGCTCTAATTCGTAAACATCAACATTCTAAATTAGATCCAAGATAAACAGATTATCTTTGTGGATATGGTGATGGTATTAAGGGGTACAAGTTGTGGGATCCTACAGCCCATAAGATCACCATTAACAGAGATGTTTTATTTGATGAATCATCTCTCATTTAATCAAATGTAGATGTTCAAATCAAATGTAGATGTTCAAATGAAGCAGGAAGAAGCACCAAAGTATTATGAATTCAGTTTTGAAACTAATGAAGGTGAACAAGTTTGAAAGATGTTCATAAAGGTCTCTGTGCTTGTAGAGGAAGACATGGTTGATGTTAATGATCAGCAGTTGTGGATGAGCCACAAACTTCCCTAAAGAGGCCTACACGGGTAAAAAATTCTCCAAGAAAATTATGAGTAGTTTTGTTTCATCAGTTTCTTTAAGTATTAATGGTGATGAACCTTCATGCTATCAGGGAGTTGTGAAGGGTTTAAACAACGATAAATGTAAAGAAATGATGAAGAAGAAGGATGAAATGAAGGCATTAGAGAGGAATGCTACATGGGACAAGGTAAAAGTGCAGAGACGGAAAAACTGTAGGTTGCAAGTGGGTCTACAGGCTGAAGAAGGGTGTTGATGATAAGGTGGGAAGGTACAAAACAAGGCTAGTTGAAAGGATATTCTCGAAAAGAAGGTATTGAATTTCATGAGATTTTTCACTAGTTGTTAAGAAGCATTTCAATTTGAGTTGTGTTAACATTAGTTGCATTGCTTGATTTGGAGTTGGAGAAACTAGATGTTAAGACTGATTTCTTACATGGAGATTTAGATGAAGAAATTTACATGGAACAACGAAGATTTAGTTGAGAATCCACAACAAATAAGTTTGTTTTGATCAAGAATCATTGTATCAGTGCGAGGGCTCTGTGGAGACAATGGTACAATTTGACTCTTTCTGTGGTGAGCGAGAATTATCTGGGAGTGAGTATGATCATTGTGTCTACTTTAGAAGGTGATAGTATATTCATTATCTTAGTATTGTATGTTGATATACTTTTAGCAAGCAAAAACATAAATGAGATCAACATATTAAAAGGCTCAGATGGGTAGGACGTTCGATATGAAATATCTAGAAGCAGGAAGACAAATTTTGAGCATGGAGATATTCAGAGACAAAGGAATGGTAAGATTTGGTTGTCACAACAGAAGTGTGTTGAGAATATACTTTTGAGGTTCGGTATGAACGATGTTTAGCCAGTTTGAGTCCCTTTGGCTTCCCATTTTAAGCTTTCCTCGAGTTTATTTCCTAGTACCAAAGAAGAAAAATATGTGTCTGAATACTGCAAATGCCTTACGTTAGGAAGTTTAATGTATGCGATAGTTAGTACAAGGCTAGACATTTCACATGCAATTGATGTTTTCATTAGGTATATGGAAAATCTAGGTAAAAAACAACTGGAGCCTTGTGAAATGGGTGCTTCTTTATCTTAGGGGCACAAGTGATTCTTGTATCACCTATAATAGTAGTGCCGTCGTGAGTTAGTGTGTGAATATGTTGATTCTGATTTTGCAAGTGATATGGACAAAATGAGGTCAACTTCACGATATGTCTTTACTCTTGCGAGGTGAATTAGTTGGATGTTAAAAACTCTGAGAACATTGCTTTATCCACTACTGAAGCCGAGAATATGTAGTTGCTTCTGAGGAGGTTTGTTTGGTGACTTTGAAAGGATGTAAGACAAAGTAAAGTTACTTTGTGTGATGTTATTCACTTGGCTAAGAATCCAGCCTATCATGATAAAACAAAACATATACCTATAAAGTACCATTTTGTAAGACAAGTCATCGATGAAGGTGGAGTCTCTCTTGAAAGTGCATACAAAAGAAGCTGCCACGGAACATGTTCTAAAACCAACCTTGTTAGAGAAGCTCTGATGTGGCTTCTCTTGAAAACTATGAAAAAGTGATGAACAAAAGCGGGGAACAAGGTGGAGATTGTTGAATATGCCAACAAATTTCCTAGATTTAGTAGATATGAATAGATTTAGTGGAGCCTTTTTTGTGGTAGTTTGTTCAACCAAATCTGTGAGGTGGAGATTGTTGAATAATGCAACGAATTTCCCAGATTTAGTAGATATGAGCATATTTAGTGGAGCCTTTTGTGGTAGTTTATTCAATAACCCAATTTGGTATGAACTCACAAGTTTAGAAAATGGTTATGTAACTAATCTAATTATATTCATTATTGATGTAAGCATTAGAGGCATAAAGTGAAGAAATGGTGTAATCATGGGGTGTGTGTGATGAGTGTGAGCTGCTCTAATCTCCTTGATGAATAATAAGACACAACGATACCTGTGTCCAGTGGACGTAGCCCAAGTTTTGGTGAACCACCTAAATTGTTGTGTTTCTTGTATTGATGTATGTGATATTTGTGTTTCCTCATTTGTAAATTATAACACATACAATCATCCTCTCCTCCACACTTGTTGCTCTTGATAACATTGTCCATTACTCACATTGTCATCTACCTCTATGGGTATGCTCATATATATATTTCCTTTATCACTCAGTTACATAGAGTGATCATGAATAAATAACATAGTTACACTAACAGTTCATAAGTAAATTGTATGCAAACCCATATGTACATCTGCATGGGAAAAATGGTTGACATGTTTTCAACAAAATAATCCTCTATACATTAAAAAGTTGGCCTGGTCAAGAGATTACCATCCAACGTTCATCTGGAAGAAGTGATAAAACGATCAGGGGTCCATTGATGCAGCCGATTCAGTATGCAACAATCCAGTTCGGGGATACACGAGCGATCCAGGGTTTCTTATTTATACAACAGGTTCAATATGTAGTAGGTTCAAAACGCAGGAGTGATCCTAACAGGTTCGAAATGCATCAGCGATCCAGGGATATAGCAGGTTGGATATGCAGCGATCCAGGGGTTATGCAGTGAATTTGAAATGCACGTAAAGTGAAACAGCCAAGCATGGGAGTGGAGATAAACGGCCAGCCCACCCAGTGGAGATAAATTGAAATGCTGATAAATCGAAATGCCACACTGGGCCGCACCATCCAAACTTAGCAAGAGGACGAACACCTGGACGTCAATATTCTATGCAACCTGGTATTCCAACAAAAATAATAAAGAAAACCAAAAAGAAAAAACAAGGTTTAGGTTTTAATCTCATCCATCCTTAATTCAGCCTTCATTAAATCCTATCCATCCACCTTATATTTATTATAAAAAAACCGAAAATTCTGGAACCAGTTGCGATAGAGAGGGGCGTAATAAAAAGAAACTGAAAATTCTGAAACCCCGATTTAGATATAGAAATCGGGCTAATAATAAAATAAAATAAAATTGTGGCTTATTTAGACCCTCTCCTCTTTTTTTATACTAGTCCTTCAACTTATTTAGACCCTCTCCTCTTTTTTTATACTAGTCCTTCGTGACAAACTCTGTGACTTCGAAAAAAACACCATGCCAAACAGTTCTGCGTTGAATGACCAAATTGAATCCAAAACGTTCATGGGAGACTCTTGCAAGGAGAAATTGATGCACTGCTCAATATCGAAGTGGCAGAATTAGCAGACGATGTCGGGATCCTCCACACAATTTATGACAATCTACAATGTAATTTATTTTCAGCACCAACGTAATTTATTTTCAGCCCCGCATTCGATTTCCTATTCGTCGACTTCACTCAGCAATTAGCAAGCAGAAAGGGCACCCAGTACTAAATAAAAACGGTCCATCCTCCATACTGGTCTCAAAACACTTGCAATGAAAAGAAAAAAATCCCCTACGATTATATTTTCTTATAATTCTATTTAAGTTATATTTACTTATCGAAGAAACGTTTGTGATGTGAGGTATGAGTATCGTACTACAGAACCATTGCCCACGTCGAATGATTTACTTGACGTCACCATAAAAAAACAAAACTTCCATAACCTTGCCAACTAAAACCGATAGATGACCATAAGTGATAGATTAATTGCTCTGCACCTAATATATACTGTTAGATATTCCGATCTTTAAATTGATGCTTCTAAAAACCACTAAAATGTCATAAAGGTAACTATAGAATTTAAACCTCGCACTGACCAACTACTCTCTCTATTTTCACAATTAAATATCCAGTGGATTATTATTTTATGTCAGTGAATGTATCTCCCTATTTTCACTTAAATATCCAGTGGATTATTACTATATGTCAGCGAATATATCTCGGTGTATATATTAAGATCCTTCAACGATGTATATATCAGTCACTGCAGTATTGAATACTGAACAATAAACTAGTTATTACTAGCCGTCATATTTCTATCTACTACTGCAGTATTGAATACTAAACAATAAACTAGTTATTACTAGCCGTCATATTTCTATCTAACACTTCAGTAAAATGCAAATATTAATAACAATAAATGTAAAAGTAGCATTGTCCAATTAAACCCTTTACTCTTCCCAAATGGAAGTGATGGATAGCACAGAGAACCTAATTTTTCACACAGCCACTGGCCGCCGTAGAAAATGATTTATGCAATCACTCAGTCGTTCCCTCCCTGTCATACGATTTCTCCACCTTCGTTTTATTAGTGGTCTACGATCAATTTGTTGCACCTGTTCTCCTCTTTACAGCGGCTTTAGTTGGAGGCAGTGATTCCCTTGAGTTGCCACTATTTCCTCGTTCAGTTGATTGCTACGATTTCCTCATTTTCAATAATTTTCCTTCTCCACACGATTACCATAATGGCACTATGACATAAATGGCCAGATATCCACGTCTTTCGACACTGATTTCTGTTGAAATTTTCCTTCACGGCACTCAGCAATTTTCTACACGATCGAGTAGAGCACAAGCATACTGGTCTCAAAATACTCTCTGGAACCCATGGACAAGCATACTGCTCTGATACTATGAAAGGAGAGAGACACAAACGTACATATTATAGAAGACAAAAAGCTACTTATGGTACCTGTAAGCTCCCTTAACCGCCGTCAGCTCATTCGACCAACCGGAACCGTATTCCCCTTAACCCTATTGAACGGCGGAAACCAACCTGAACTGTATTCAACTGTCACAGCTCATTCGAAAACCAACAGGATGTAACTGTTTTCTTGTTGGGAGCTTCTGGAATGGTCCATTACTCCATCTACGGTTCTCTAACTAAATTAATGTGGAACAGTTAAGACATAGCCAACAGAAGCTTGACGGAAGCTTGGCTATAAAGACTTCTCTTTGGTCCCCAAGCTTGCTTAATTCAATCAATTTCATTCAGTCTTACACCATCAATCAGAGTGAGCAGAGCTTGGAAGTGCCATACGGAAAGAAAAATTAGTGTGGAACTGAGAAAACTTCTACAACAATTAGTCAAACGAAAGCAACATCAATGGCCGGAGGTATGATCCATTTGGCATCTAAATTTCAATTCTTTCAAAGAGTTTTATTCCGCATATTTTAGAATCGAATTAAAGCTTACATTTGGTATGAGCATTTTTATCTCTGCCTTGGTGTTTTGGAGAAAGACAGGTTTATTCTGTCTCGAGAAGTTTCATTGCATTGTTGTGTGACAGCGTCAGACTAATGCTTCATTGCTATACTGTTGATTTAAGAGAAACTGTACCAGAATTCATATTATTATCCCTTTCTATGTTTAACATTACAATGAAGCTATCATATGCTTTTATTGTACAGATTGCTAAAGTTATTCCTTCGAATCATACATAATATATCTATTACTAATTTTCCATTAGTAAATCAACCATTAGGTTTCTCATCCGCAAGATCTCTTCCATATGGAGGAAAGTTGGTTTTGAAAATCGTTGCAAGTCCATCATTGTTGCAGGGATTTGCAGTGGAGTCTTCAAATATGTAGGAAGCGGACACCATGGGTTTGCTAGGGTTAGTATGTGTTGCTTTTAGTGGAAATAAAGCCAGCAGACACGTTACAATACCAATGTTTGCAAACCTTTCCATTAAGTATAATACTTCTGAAATGCTCAACTAGAAACTTTCATGGATACTTCTTAAATCATAGTTTTGGGATCAATTGGTGATGCATAATCTGTCCATGTAGCTTTATTTATGCAATTTATAATTATTCTCATATCAACTTACTTTTATGCATAAAAGAAATAGTGTCTAGTGATCCATATAATTTTATTTTTTCTATTAGAGAATAGCCACAACGTCTCTAATTAAATAATATTATATATTATGATTGATTAAGATCACTTAAAGAATATTTAGACATTAATTGTAATTAATTATACTAAATATAGTAAATTTTATCCGGAATTTTTATTATATTTATATGTAATTAATTAGGATAAAACATCAAATTATTCATAACTTACCCACAGGACTTATGAATTGATAGTTTTATCATAAAGTTCAAATTGAATCTGCTTGAATTGAAAATTTAGCCCACAGGCAA
>SNQJ01S0243556.1:0-11951 GCA_010110895.2 Picea sitchensis
GCCCATGGACCTAATAGGCTGGCTCGTGATGAAACCCCCTATCCTCTGACTAGGTCTTGTTTTATTACTTTTTATGGGTCCCTCTTGTTTCTTGCTGAGAAGCCTTTTACTGCTTTCTCGGGGATCCCTGGGCGAAGCATCTCAAGGTTTTATTTTTAGGCTTTTATCTTTTGCCAGCTTGCTTTTACCTTCTGGGCCTTTAGCCCCTTCTTCCCACAAGGCAAGGTGCAACCCTTAAATTATTGGCCAACCCAATGCCCAGACAAATGTAATGGAATGGATGAGCGGGAAGGAAGATGAAAAAGTGGTAATATGACGATAGCGGAGGATGAATTTTCAGAAATCCCCCAGTGGCAACTCAAAACCTATGGGCACATGCTTACTAGGGCATCCTGTCATTCCCCCTAGACATGGTAAAGTGGATAAGTATAAGATCCAAGCATTTGTTAGAAACAAAAGGAATTAAATGTACATATTCAAAGGTTTTGAAGATCAGAGTGACACATACCATGATACCCGGACTCATTACCTCATGGAGCAAGAACCATCTCTGATACAGGACCAAGCCGAAGGTGATGGATGCTGCTGCTGCTGACAAAGTGGAGGCGCTGGAAGGGAGAAAAGATGGGCCCTCTAGGGCCATGCTCAAGTTGATCTGGCTCTCGGTACTCCATGTCTAGTACCCGTGGGCCTCGAGACATGATCTCCTAGTTATCCCTAAAAGTGGGGGATAACAACTCAATATTGATGACTAGCATGGTAATATACATTAGATACTAGACTTTAGATAAGCTAAGGCCTAACCATCAGTACACACTCCAGCTTTGGAGGAAATGAGTGAAAAACTCAAAAATTAAAACTCGCTTAAAAATTAATTCAAGCAAGAAATAATTATTAAGTAAAAAAAACACTCTAGAGTTATGCATTCATGATTAGGTCTTAGGAGGCTAAGCCTTCTACAAATTCATCATGCTAGATTCATCTTATTACAATGCCCCATGGGGGGATGGAAATGCAGTATAAAGAAGAAGAAGAAAAGGTTGGCCATTATGACCAGTTGGACTTCTGAACTCTGATTTTGAACACATCCATGTTCAATCTTTGGCGGCTCAATTGCAAGTCCATCCTAGTGCAACTTGGTGGGTAACATGCCCATGTCATTACCATCCTTGAGTGGGTATGAGTACTATGTCACCTTCATTGATGACCATTTGAGGAAGGCCTGGATCTATTTCATGAAGACCAAGGACGAGGTCTTGAGTCGGTTCAAAGAGTTAAAATCTCTTGTGGAGAACCAGACGAGCAAAAGGATCATGACACCGAGATTCGACAATGGAGGCGAGTACACCTCGAAGGCCTTCAAGGATTTCTGTGTAGGTGTTGGGATAAAGAGGGAGTTGACTGTTCCGTACAACCCACAACGGAATGAGGTGGCGGAAAGGAAGAATAGGGCTATTGTTGGGACTACTAAAGCCATGCTGTATGATCAGGATCTGCCTAGATTCCTATGGGTAGAGGCTTGTAACACAACAATATACATACAAAACAAGAGTCCTCACAAGGCGTTAGGGAGGAAGACTCCCGAGGAGGTATTCATAGGGAGGAGACCAGAGATTGGACACTTTAGGATTTTTGGATGCCTTGTCTATTGTCATGTCCCCTCAAAGAAGAGGACAAAGCTTGAGGCCACTGCTGAGAAGGGGATTTTCGTTTGTTAAAATGAGAATTCCAAGGAATACAAAGTGTACATACTTGAGGAAGGCTGTGGTCAAGAGGGATGTGAGATTTGAGGAGGATAGAGCCTTGAGGAAGGCTCATGTTACTGGTGCAACAATAGCAGGGGATCAAGAGCTAGAGACTCAGAAGACTGAGGAGACACAGGGTACAGGTGCAAGTACATGTGATCAGATTGCAGATCAGGATGAGGAACAACATGCTCGTCTTGTTGAGACTCCTTCTTCTAGGAGGAGGAAGACCAAATGGGTAGAGTAGACCTTGAGAGAGGCACATGAGTACATGGGTAGTCCTAGGACATCAGTCAGGGAGAGTCAAGCACTATAGAGATTTTCCAGTTACATGGCTCTGATGAGCAAGCTATTGGAGGCCGAGCCTTCCAGCTATGAGGAGGCATCACAACAACAGGCATGTAGAGATGCCATGGCGGAAGAGTATGCTTACATCATGAAGAATGAAGCTGACAGGCTTTACAGATGCAGATTGGGCACGAAGCACGATGGACAGGAAGAGTACATCAGGATGTTGTTTCTGCTGGGGATCAAGAGTTGTTTCCTGGTTCAACAGGAAACAAAAGTTAGTGACATTGAGCTTTGCTGAGGCAGAGTACATGGCAGCTAGCTTAGTTGCATGTGAGGCCATTTGGCTTCGAAATTTGCTCATGGATCTGTTTGGACAGGAGTTGGATGTTATTGTCATTCACTATGACAATAAGAGCTGCATCAAGGTCTTTGAGAATCTAGTGTTTCATGACAGGTCCAAACATATAGAGATCCAGTTTCACTTCATCAGGGACCATGTGCAGGAAGGGAGAGTGAAACTACAATATGTGCCTACAGGTGAACATGTGGCATACATTCTCACGTAGGCCTTGATGAAGGCAAGTTTGTCTTCTTCAGGGACAAGTTGGGGGTGGTGCAGAACACCTTCCTCGTTAAGAGGGAGTGTTAATTTTGTAGCTCAGAAGGTGTCTCAGCATGGGCCTAAGAGGCCTAGGCATGTTGATGGACATTAATTAACACCCGGATCAACATTTTAATTTTAGCCTACATTTTAACTTAGGAAAATCATAAAGTTAATCAAATAACTTTATTGGCTTTATTTTACTCAGATTTCTAAAAGTGACTTTTTGGAAATTAATAATTCACTAAAGTGAATTTCTGAAGGCTTCTAGAAGACTCTTGGAAAAGTGAATTAGAGTGATAAAATGCGGCTGAGAGTGAGGGCACAACACACATTGAGCTGATAGCTGAAGAGGGTGGTTTGGCTGAGGAAGAGGGGAATTTACGGCTGGAGGAAAGACGATTTTGTAGGGCCGAAAAAGAAGGGCCATACAGGTCGAGTTTGCTGGGCTGTAAGAAATTTCTGAATTATCTGTTGTAATTATTTTCTTCCTCTTAAGCCAATAAAATCCCCTTTTTGTTGGTTTTCCCCAGACTGGGGTTTCCAGGGTATTTTTAGTGTTCTTATGTTTCATGTGCTTGGCTTATTATTGCTTCTGCTGTGATAAATTAGTTAATAAACTCAGCTGTATTTTCTGTTGCATAGTTCAAAAATTTATTTCTGGTTAAAATATTAATTTCTGGGTATAAAACTATTGGGAAATTAAATCTAATTGTTGGGTTTTAAGAAAATTAACAAAAATCAGTAGAGAAAACTGAGTGTGCATGTCACCATATAGGACTTTGTCATATTAATAAATAAGATCATTGTTATCTTGAAGTTTATAATCTTTCTTGAAAGTTATGCTATTTCAAATAAAGTGGATTCCAGTTGGTGAATATATATGTTTGTTTCTTCCTAATATGAAATAACTGATGGAAAAGTTTTGCCAGTGCAAAACAATTTGATGAAATCCACATGAAGTTTGGCAAAGAGAATCAAGCGAATTTTGTTAAGAACATGTTAAAAGTTAAAAGTTAAAACGTCATATATTGTTCAAACAACAAATGAATCTTGAAGATTTTTATGAATATTGCAAGGCTGTAGTCTAAACGTTCTACGAAATGATTCTTTTCTGGTAATATTTTCCGGGGATATTTGCCCAAAATCCGGCGAGAAATTGTTAGATCCGCATATTTGAGTGATTATTTCTGTATATTCCGAGTGCCTCAGGGGTTTTTCAGCATGCTAAATCCATTTCTGCATTCAAAAATGGATTTTAAACAACAAAAAATAGTGATTTCGTGCAAATTTATATAGCCGGATTCCGGCAAAAAAAGCCATTTCGTAGCTTGAGATTCGGCGAATTTCAGATTTTTGGAAAAAAATTCTTCTTGATTGCAGTGACTAAGGGAGCAACTATTCTTTTTAACTTGCATGACATTCAACTTTTGATAACCTTTTCATTTTGCCAGTGCAGAAAAAAGCTGGAGAAGTTGGAAAGTCTGGAGGCCCCAGCAAGAAGTTGAAGAAAGATAAGGTTGCAGGTACAACAGGAAAGGGAGTTCGCACAGAGACAAATGTTGTCCGTACTGCTCCTCGTGTGAAATCTGAGCTCCCAATTCCCACCATGTATGGTCGCTTTTTTCTTTAGTAAAGTGTGTTGTTGCAGAGTTCAAATTTTGTTTACATCTGGTATTGATTTCTTGCCTGTTATATCTAAGAACCTTGCTTCTACGAGTATTGAAACTTTCAGGCCCTCAAGTCCAGGCTTTGAGTTATAGAGATTTTAACATTTTAGACACACAATCATAGCAAAACGGTTGTATTGTATATTGTATTATATACTTGTTTTAACATGCTCTACTACATCAGAAGACATTTTATTGGTCTCTAGCGGGGATACCTTTTCTTATTTGACTTCCTTAGTGTTGTTTCGGAAGGACAAAAACAAAGCTTCTATTTGGATTGAGGACATGGAGTCTCAAAAGTCATTAATTATCAGACCTACTTTGGTAAAATATAACATGTTGATATGTATTTACAGAGGACTATGCCATCTGGCACAACCAAACATACGTTTTTGTTCTATCTTGAACACCTGCTTCAGTTTGTGGATGTGTTTAGAAGTTCCCTTGGAATATGCTTGGTGTCCTCGTTTCCATCACCATCTTCAATTGTGTCTTCCATAGACACTATGAGACACTGAGGATATTGCAAGGAACTTATAAAGACATCCATAAACATGACGATTTAAACAGTTCAATCACAATGGGATTGTCTTTATGCCACTGTCCTTATTTGTGTTTCGTACAAACTTGTTATCTGCGCTGGTTCTTACATCTTTTTTCTCAAACTTGGCTTCTGCAACCTTTTGGTTGTTAATGGAGAGGCTTATGGTTGCTGTGCATGGCTTGTCTCTTTGCTGAGAAAATATTTTCATCAGTGCTTAACAGCTTGCAATAGGGTGTACATCTCATGCTTGTAAACTGAGTAATTTAGAATGTTGCCAGAAAAGTCTTGGACTGGTATGCAACAGGTCTTTGGTGTTGTATCAAAACTGTGCACATTGCATATCCAAAAGCAGCCACTCCGATCTCAAAGGCTTGCTGAATATTAGGAATGTGAGGACAGGTGCAGCCACTACCCAATGCTTGATCTCCTTGAACATTTCCTGCTTTGTGGCATCCCCATTGAATTACATGTGGTCATGATTCAATGCATTAAATGGATGCACAAGATTGGAAAAGTTCATAATGAATTTTTGCAGGTAATTTTCTATCCTCATGAAACTTTGCGGTTCGTCAATGTTCTTTGGTGGCGTGTAGTTGGCAATGGACGAAATCATCATCGGATCAATGCTCAGTCCATATTAATTCATGCAGAATCCAAGATAAATGTGGTTCCACTGCCTGTATTTACACTTCTTCATGGTGACCACCAACTTCACTCTACAAAATGTTGGAAATACTTGGTCCAAATGGTGCAAATGGTGCTACTATGTTATAATTGTCATATTATACAGTTATACTGTAATATCCTTAGCTTAGATATTATATAATAAAGAGACATTCCAGTGTTAAAAGAGTTGTGGATGAAGGGCAGGCATTCCAAGGAAGAATAGTTTGACGATGGTGATCATCCCTGCAAAAATGGATCAATGGATCAAATCCATCTGTGGGGATGGGTCTATTGGTGGGGGCTGAAAGTTCCAAAGTGTCGCAAACGGTGAAAGATCCTCTGGCAAAGTAAGATCAATGGTCCATAAAGATTCGTGGCGGATGGGTCCATTGGAGCCCGAAATTTGTTAAAATATCGTGAACAATCCAGCTTGCACCTCAGGTCTTGTCTAATGTTTCCACAGTTTATACACAAATTTACCCAATTTGAACTGTAAACATAAACACACTGAGATGCCTAACTACATTAGCATAGGGGAAGATAACTTAGCAATTGGATCATACACATGTACACATAAATTTCAAACCCAAAATCCTTGTTTTTAAGCCAGAATTCATGGGCTCCTGTACCAGGGACAATGGCCCAATCTTACA
This sequence comes from Picea sitchensis, assembly GCA_010110895.2. Taxonomy (NCBI): domain Eukaryota; kingdom Viridiplantae; phylum Streptophyta; class Pinopsida; order Pinales; family Pinaceae; genus Picea; species Picea sitchensis. The sequence goes on from SNQJ01S0243556.1 coordinate 6,171, forward strand.
TACAGTAAAATACCAAAATACGGCAAAAGAAACCCGATACGGCAAAAGACTCAACTAGAAGGTGAGGGCTATGCCCTGCTCTCTTTCCCCAGATAAGAAAATGTAAGTACAAAGAAAGGGTTACTCTTTATAGAATTTCCTTGGAGACTGTGGCCTAAATGGTTGCTACAAAATTTGCTACCCCCTCTATTATGCTTCAATAACCCACTCTTAGATGGTCTGTTGAACTATGGAACAATAACAATACTAAAAGAATGGAACTCCTTCTCTTCAGTGGCCCAATATTTAACATAGACTAATAGCCATATAGGGTTAGGGTTAGGGTTAGGGTTTTTGCATGCCTCAACCCTCAATTAGTGTTAAGGTTTGGGACCCTCTAGAATTTACTTGAAAGTCCACACATGACTAGCCCCACATGTGTGAGTAATGGTGTAATGTATTTAGGGAGGATAATATGGGGTACCTAGGGTAGTACCTAAGGGGATAATGAATGTAATGTGGCCATAGTTATGGAATAGGCCCTGTTACCCCCCATGCCTAGGGGTAACTAAGGAGATGATGTCTCGAGGCCTGTAGGTAGTAGACATGGAGTGCTGAGTGATAGATTGACCAACAAAGCCCACATTAAGCAGATAGAGCTCTCCTTTTCAGATTACATCACCACTCATCGCCAACAACAGAGCAATGCCCACTACACCTATTTGGCCCCCAGAAGAAAACATGGCCTGCTTCACGAGGTAACAAGTCTAGTCTCATGGTAAGTCTCACTTTAATGTTCGAGGCATTTGAGCATGTTACAAAGAGTCCTTTCTTGATTATGGAATGTTTGCTTGGAAATTATATATTTGCCTAATTTTGCCTTGGTGGTTGTCATGGTATCCTAGTAAGTTCGTCACCCTTGGGAAAAGGGTTGCTACTAGGGGGTTTCCTTGAAGGGTCATCGTACCGTTCCACTCATACTTACCACTTTCCACACTTCTTCCCTTCTGTTTCCTCATCTTTTGGGTTTTGGGTTCATTGACCCCAAGAGGGGTTTGTACCACATTTCATGGGTAGAAGGGGTTAAAGGCCCAGAGGTATTGTCGCTGACATCACACATAAATGCTCGCCCTAAAGTCCCGATAACAATGAAACACTTCTCTAAAGGAATAAAGGACTTTTAAGTGAAAATAAATAAAGCATCCTACTTGAAGGGGGTATACATGAGATTACATGAGTATGCAAAGACATACAGTGATGAGTGGTAGTTCACAGAGGCATACATAGGTGTATAGTGGGATTCCGGAGGACACACTGGATTGTAGAGAGGAGATGTACTTCGTAGAGCATGGAGATTCCTCTCCCTTGTAGCAGTATAGAGATCTGGGAGATCACCTTCATAGTAGCAACAATAGTGGAGAGTGATTGACCCGCAAATTGTGGAGATAACTGCTGTTGTACTCGATGGTTGGTGTTCAATGATGAGTATAGGCGATTATTTACCATGGGTGCTAGTGGACGAGCTTTTGGTCAAGTCCTTGGGATTGACCAAAGCATATGATACTTTCCAGTCCTACAGTTGGTTGCAGATATTTATGATAGCCTTTCTCGATACCTACCTCATTGACAACAACACAGGGGGAGATAGACAGTGGCAGGGGACATGGAGAGTTGGTAGGCTAAGACCACATGACAGGAGTGTCTTTATTGCATACAATAGGATAGGGGTGGATCATCAGAGACGAACAGTTGAGGCCTTGGGCGTGATGGAGAGTATCTTAGGCCATGGGATAGAGGATATCTCAGAGGTTGATACATATTCATATTCTCATTGGGATGAGGATGGAGGGCTTTTGACAGTTACCAGTAAGGCACATCAACAGTTAGTGGGGATTGGAAGTGATGGACTTCCAAATTTGACACGGGATCCGAGAGTCCATTGGGTCAGTAGTTTGATTCATCTTATGAGGATCCATGAGTGGAGAATCCATTATGTACACTTTGAGCAGACAATCATGATCAGAGTAGTGCAACGTCAGCATGATGGTCCCTGTCAGAGACTTGTTAGAATATGATGGATTGTGCTCGTTTTACCATAGACAATATCATTATTGTCACCCAACCATAGACCGAAGCCACCCTCCGAGCACCTTAACCTTGACAAATAATCATTCCGGAAGCAAACCCTAGGCTAGATAGCCAAACAAAGGGCAAAGGGTGGCGCACCTTTCTCCAAGGATAGTGCACCAAGCAAGAGCTGATCAAAGAGTCCAAACCATGACCAAGAGATAGTCCAAGCCAAAACCGAAATCTGCTAGCTGTAGCAACTGCAACGACAGATCTCCTCCAAACTTGCACACAAACTGGCCATCTGTAGTGCACACAAGTGCTGCTTTTGCAGTTCTGAGAATGCCTGCCAGAATGAAGACTGGCCTCCTGTATTTATACTAAATCTGGCAAACTGCTTGGGCTGACTTCTCATTCTGGGTACTAATTCTTTAGTATAGATTATTTCTTTTAGTCAACTTCTTCTCTTGGAGGCTAATAACCTAATACAAGTCATTCCTTTGCGCCGACTTGTCTTCTAGGGTTATTAACCAACCAATTAGGGTTTCTTCTTGCTTCCCGGAATATTCTATTCTCATTAGGTTTACATGTGGAGGTAAATACCTCCCGCAGCTACCATAATATCAACACTCCCTCCTAGCTAGGGAGGTATTAAAGGTAATGGTCTTGAGCACGAACATACCATTCACCTGGTAACATCAACATAGTCGTATAGATTATCTCATGATTAGATCATGAGTACCATCATCATTATTAATGTCATCAACTGCATCATCTCTCGAAACCATACTCCATCTGAGTAATCAAACAAGATGTTGGATAAGTCACTCACTCCATAGAGTGACACGAGAACCATTCTTCTAATCCGGACATATGTCCTAGAAGAATAAATGTCCTGGACCATTTTCCGTTTGGGAAATCTCTGTCCATTGATCATCCATCTAGTTGATAATCATTTCCAACACGGTTGATAGTCTTCAAGGCAATCAGAACGATATCATTCAATAGAGCACAATTGTGTCTATTCATAGTAGTACACAACTACAATCCAGTGGTACAATACCACACCAAGTAGCAACCAAATACTTGATCAGTGACGTATAGTCACAATCAGTGGAACACATCCACCACAGTAGCATACATCTACTGTCTAGAGACATACAGTCTCCATAACAATCATTTGATATCAGTCTGCACATAAAACATTGTTATGATATAAATTGAATCATCTGTGCCATTCTTCCACTCACATCTGTGAGCTCTGGAAGAGCATCTGCCCTTAGAAGGTCAAACATCAATGATGAGCTATTTGGACTATTCTTCTCAAGCAAGGAAGAATAACTATCCCGATTTCTGAGCCTGGACCATTCCCTATCCTGGGCCATTCCTCCGGCACTAAACAAAGTGCAACCTAGAGAGAATGAGTCTGCCCTAGGGAAAGCCTATCCTTGATTGCTGAACCTCGACCATTCACCTATCTGGGCCATTCCTTCGGCACTAAACAAAGTGCAAGCTGGAGAGAATGAGTCTGCCCTAGGGAATGGCTATCTTGCACCAACCTCCAAAATGGACCATTCTTCGAAACTGCTCACAGCTGTGAGCTTCGAAAGAATGACTGTCCGTCGAGGCAGACCGATCTCCTTGACCACTACTAAGAGTGACCGTCAAGAAGAGAGACTGTCATAGACCATTCCCCATGTTAACCACAATGGGAAATCGCTGTCTATGGTACATCAACAATCCATCGAACCATTTTCATTACGAAAATGACCGTTCGATCTGGACCATTTTCCGAACTGGAAAATGACTGTCTATTAGAAATCTCAAACCACTTTTCGAACTGGAAAGGAACTGCTCATCCTGGACCATTTTTCAAACTGAAAAATGACTGTCCATAAATCAATAACACATCAGTGCTCCCTCCCAACCTGGGAGTAATAAGGAAGTCGTCTCCACGAGCTCCAACTTGAGTACGCAAACTCTTTCATCTTGGACAGAGGCTTTACCAAAATGTCTGCTTATTTGCTCATCTATGGAGATATATATTGGAGAACCACTTTCTCCTTTCTGGATTTCATCATGGAGAATGTAATGCTTGATCTAAAATGTACTTCGATCTTTCTGGAACACTGGTTTTCTCTGAAGGCTTCATATAGCTCTGATCAATAAAGTATATCATTGTTGGATTCTTCTTTGTTTCCTGCAAGCTCATAACATCGTGGCAAGGGTCAAACTGGAACATATCCAAGTGGTACTTCTTCTGCCATCATGAGAGTTTATTATGGATTAGCAATCCATCATCCTGAGCTTCTGAGTAACCATTCTGATACAATGTCTCTGTTATAGAAAGTCTTCACCACGCTTCTGCTGTGCATTGGAGGTTCTCCACCAAGTTGTCTTCTTCCATTTGCATACAAGGGTGTCTTTCTGGTATACCTCAAAGCCTTGAGGTTGCTCTTCATACGCTCTTTGTTCAATTGCTCTGGAGAACAGTCTTTGCATTCATCTGATGTAAACTCCAACCCATGGCTATTGCGGACGATATAATGGCTCATGTAGAGGTATGTCTAGTTTACTGGAACAAGCAATCATCATAGTCTTCTCCCTCCATCTGGGAGAACCTCTAGTTCTGGATCTCGCAATGCTTACATTCATAAGTCTTTCATACACTATTCTTGAACACAACTTTCAGTTCCTCTGCTTGATTGCTTTTAGTGAGTTCATATCAGGCTGGTGATCTTGTGATTCTCGATACAATGACTGGTTGTTCTGGCTCTTCTTTTTTTCTTGGAATCTTCATGTTCTTCCTTTCATCATAGGATCATGGATGTGGATGGACAACCAGGGATACTTTAAGGCTTCTTTTCGAAGAAGGCTTCTTATAGAGTCAAACTTAACACGTACTGTTTTTCATGGCTGCTACCATGGATATATACTTCATCATCTCCAATGGATCATAGGATTAGCTCCCTCCTAATCCTTGCTTCATGTATGAGTGCATGTTTTTCATTTGGAAGTATATAATCGACTCCCTCCATTTAACATAGTCCACGCTTCTGTCTGCATCCTTATTGCCTTCTGCAAGGTGTCATAATTCTTTTTCCAGTTTCCTCTTGATTGTTGACTTCTTTCTATCTTTACTTCTTCTGGGTTTCTTCAAGATTGATTCTGAATTCGGCTTATCTTCTAGATGTTACTTATGTAATAACTTCCACATGAATTGCTTGATGTACTTCATCCTTTCATGTGTATTGTATGACTTGTAGTCATAATGATAACAATACTTATCTTGTTGTTTCTTCCATAGGTATAGTTTCTCTTTGAACATATTATCTTCTTAGAAATAGATATGCAAGATATGTACAAAAAGCATGGTATGTTCAAGAACTATGAAGAGTATTGTTACCTTGTCTTAAAAGAAGAATTCTATTTTATCCTGCTTGGTCTTCTTTGTAGGTTCCTTTTCTTCGACAACTGATGCTTCGTGTGTCTCCTTCCTTTTCTTTAGCTCGGGACAATGATTCTTGTAGTGACCATACTTTCGATAGTTGAAGCATTGTATTTCTGACATATCTTTCTCTTGATTTGGCTGCTTCTTTGAACCAAACTTCCTTTTGTTCCTGAAATTCTTGAATCTTGCTGTGAAGGCTTGATCATCGTACTTCTTTTGGGGTTTCTCTTTTGCACTGATCCTTGATTCTTCTTGAGCACAACAAGTCCAAAGTTCTTCAAATG
>SNQJ01S0243559.1:0-13323 GCA_010110895.2 Picea sitchensis
AGTAAGCCTAGAAGGAAGAAGTTCCAGTCAAGGTGACAGTGTGGACTTGGAACTTAGACATTGTGTCTCCGAGGGCACACTAAGTGAGTTGGACTTAGCTCACGTTCGCAAGTGTGCATTAGGACGGCAACACTGCCTTCAAGTCAAAGGAAGGTCTTTTTGAATGGTTGTTCATGCCCTTTGGTTTGAAAAATGCTCCAACCACTTTCATGAGGATGATGGAGGATATCCTGCAACCATTCATCAATACGTTTGTAGTGGTGTATCTGGATGACATCCTCATTTACAACAAGACTTGGGCAGAACACTTGCAACATATTCAATAGGTTTTGCACACCCTACGAAAACACCATCTCTACGCCAACTTGGGAAAATGATCCTTCCGCATGGACAGGGTTCATTACCTAGGATACATCGTTGATCAGCATGGCGTACATGTGGATCCAGCCAAAATCCAAGTCATCCATGACTGGCTAGCCCAAACCACACTCACTGAGCTTCGAAGCTTCATGGGCCTTGCCAATTTCTACCGTACGTTTGTGTTGGGATTCTCCCATATTGCATGGGCCCTCATCCAAGTAACCAAGGGTGGTGGTAAGGAAAAATTTGTCTGGGGTCAGTCCCAACAACAAGCGTTTGATGATTTGAAGTAGCGCTTGTGCTCAACCCTAGTACTTTCAATGCCGGACTTGCAACAACCCTTTGATATCGAGATAGATGATTTAGACTATGTTGTGGGTGTTGTTCTCACTCAGCACGGCCACCCCGTGGCCTATCATAGTGATACACTATTAGATGTTGTCTGTAAGTACCCTACTTATGACAAAGAAATGTACTCCATTGTGCAAGCCTGCCACCAAGGGAGACATTACATTCTTGGGAAGGAGATAGTCATCCACACTAATCATAAGACACTATAGTTCATGCAGACACAAGAAAAATAGAAGAATGACCGCCATCAGAAGTGGTCCACGTACTTGCAGCAATTACACCTCAACATCAAGTATAAAATGAGAAGAACCAACCACGTCGATGATTTCCTCACCAGAACACCAGTCTTGACACTCACCATGGTGCTAGACTCTTGCGGCCATGAGACCTCTCGATGGCCCAAACTCTATGAGACAGGCCCAGAATTTTCCACCACCTACCAAATGTTGGGCGCAAAGGCACTTGTGTCGTCTAGGCCATATATGCGTTCCATCAAGTGTGAGAGAGAAGATGATCTAGGAATCCCACTATAGTCGGGTGGCAGGAGACTTCAGCGTCTAAAAGACAGTGGCAATACTGAAGAAACATTTCTACTAGCTGACACTTCGACAGGAGGTCAGCAATTATATCAGAGCCTGCACTTCCTGTGTTATTTCCAAATCGTCCAGTAAGAAACAGGGCTTGTACACCCCTCTACCTACTCCTGATAGGACATGGGAATCCATCTCAATGGACTACATGTCGGGCCTCTCGTCCACCAAGCAAAGAAATGATTGTGTTTTTGTGGTTGTGGATCGCTTTTCTAAGATGGCGATTTTGGCCGCCTGCAAGAAGAGCATCACAATAGAGGCCATTTCTAAGCTCTTATTTGAATGAGTCTGGGTACATTTTGGAATCCCACAAACCATTGTCTTATATCGGGACAGTCAATTTCTCATCACATTCTCACCAAGACTCTGCTCAATGTTGGACACCAAGATCACACAATCCATAGCCTTCCACCACCAGAAATATGACCAAACCGAGGTCGTAAATTGAATGATCGTTCATATCCTACGCATGTATAATTACAATCACCCTCGCACATGGTATGAAAGTCTCCCCTATGCTCAGCATAGCTACAATCGAGCCCTGCATAGCTCAACCGGCTACAACCCCTTTTAGGTGGGGTTGGGATTCCAACCATTGGGTCCCATAGATGTTGCACTACCCCTTGCGGTCACCTAAGCCAACTCATATCCTACTCCAACTGAAGTTGAAAAAACCACCTAGTTCATTGAGCGGATCCATCACATCCATCAACGGGTTCAAGATATCCTATAGAATTCCAATGACAAGTACAAGAAGCGTCATGATAAACACCAGGTGCCACATAAGTTTCAGGTGGGCAACAAAGTTTGATATCACTTGTAGAAAGAGCACCTTACAAGACCCCATCAGAATCTTCTCCCACTCTGTTATGGGTCGTACACCATCACCAAGGTTTTGGGTGATAATTCTTTCGAGATCGACATTCCTCCTTTCCTTGGCTTACACCCAGTGTTCAACGTGGATATCCTTCGACCGTATTTCCCACCATTATTGGACACCTCAGAGATAGAAGAACAATTGACACCAACAAAGCTCAACCCTGACTGCATACAAAAAGAATCCAATGATCAAATTGTGGAAAAACAGATCAAGGGCACTCGCCAGCAAAGGATCCAGCTTTATTGAGTTGTCAAAGCAGGGCAACTCCTGCACCAAGGCAAGTGGCTCACTCGGGGTCAAATTTAGCAGAAATTTCCTCATCTGGTGGGGGAACTCAACGCAATGGATACCATTTCTTCCTAATCGGGGAGTATTGATCCATATGGATGTCCCTCCCACCTATTCCAACTAGCTGATTTTGGAGTTTTCCAGTATGGCAGTTTTTTCCTTAGTTTTCGAGTCCCTGACTTGTAGAGCCGTTTTGAGGCCCTAAACAACATTTTTTAGGGCTCGCCACAATCAAAATGACCTTTGATGGATAGAAGAAAAATATGTGTTCCTAGAATAGACCTTTTCAACGGGCTATCGTGCACCTAAAACGAATATCGTATGCAAAAGTTACGATCCCAGGAAGTTGATGTACTAACTTACCCAAACGGGACCCACATGACTTTTGGCGCTTCATCTCTTAGGGTTAGGTTTTTTGGATGTCTAGGTTTTTGACATTCTTTTTTATTGTAAAAAATTCGTTCAGAGCCTCATTGTAATCATCTTCTTGCGAATGAGCACAACCATCACGTCTCTTCTCAGAGATAAGGCGCCACCATTCTAGCAAGCTTGTTTCTACTGCATTTTACAGTTTCAGCTTATTTCCTTATTGAATAGAAACCAGTTTTACTGTATATATGTTATTCTGTGTTAAGCATATTTTGATAATAATCTATATTCATTTCGTTCTGAAAATATATTACGGATCAATGGCATTCTCAAAACAGGGATCATAATCAAAAGTTATCATGAAAATACAGTAATAATTTTACATGTCGTAGTTTTATTTCAAAATACGTAAACAAATAATATAGAATCATGAAAATATTATAACTACAAAGTTGAATAAATCCACAATAAGTTTCCAATGGTATAAGGCACACCTCAAAAGAAGTTTGGGATCAAAATTTATTGTAAAAATACGAAACTGGATTTTCTCTCATCGATGACTTTTAGAACATTTTTACACTTGTGAAAAACATGGCATTTTTTTAGCACAACTCATGTGGGAGGTACAATGGTTAGGATTTGTTCTTGCTTGTGATCGGATGGCTCATATTTATGTTGTGAAAATGGTTCATCAACATCAGTAATTAGTCATGACGTATTAAGCATTGAAGCTATATGGGACGACATCGATAGTGGATCAACAATCAACAAAATGTGTGCACGCAACAATTATAAGAATTTAACCATACTACCGATGCCCGATGATTCCATCAACATTGGTGGAACTCTGTATCTCCCAGCCTAAAATGCTTAATCAAAAACTATGAATGTTTATGATTGACAAAAAATTCATACCATGATGACATGTTAGGTGATGTGATATCTAATGTGGCAAGATGATGTACAAAAGATGACATGGATGGATGATAGGAAGCATAGTTCATGACATGGAATGATGATGTTTCATTGAATGGTTAATGACTTGAACATGATGATGTGGCAATGTGATGTGTCATGCTGACATGTAAAAAGGAGTGTAGTCGGTGATGGGGAACTTATAATAAAATTATGTGACATGTCGAAGCTTGATTGGTAACATGACCTGTCAATATGTCATGTGACATGGAAATCCTAAAACCATAAGAAATGCATCTGGCACAAAGTAGATATTTGGATGGTCTAGATCTATTCACTCTTGTGATCAGATGTCTAGAATTCGCTCTCCAAGTGAAGGTTCATCGGCATCGACCCTTTGTTGTAGTCTATGGCATGTTGAATTGTATATGGGTTGATGCCAACGATTCCATTGGAAATCGGTGAAAAGTGATTTTCTCGGGAAACTCTACCTGTTTTTTTATTTTGCCGATGCTCGAAAAGTCCATCGACGTCAGTGGAAAAGTGTGTATACTTACCAAATCATTCCATCAAAACCCTCAATGAGGATGAGAGATAAATATGTACTATGATGACATGTGCAGTGACATGGCAATTGTTGTGGCAAAGATATAGTATGAATGATGACTTGAAAATCCACATGGTGGATGACAGGATGAGTGATGTGGCAGGTACATGAGTCAATGTGGACGGTGACATGGCATGCTGACATGGCCACTATGGAAGGTGACATGGCCAACCTAGTCATAGAAACAAACATTACTTTTGTGGTAAGCATCAATGGTCAAATTCTCCCTTATCCATTATCGGACAGATAAGATTCATTATTTCGAAAACATGGGTTATTGGTCATCGAAAAAATACGTTATCTATTGCAAAAAACCCATAAGATTTCCACCGACATCGATGGTTCATCATCGATCGACTGAACATGTTAACTCTTTAGAACTCTAATGCATTCCATTGATGCCCGATGGATCGACAATCGGTGGAATTTGTTATACTTTTTGAACTTGTTTGACTTTCTACCAATCTTGTTTGTTGACACTTCTCTTAGACTCTCATCGAAATCAGTTTTTTGTAAATCACTTTACTTGGTATTTCATCCCAATCCCCTAATGATTTCATCAACACTTTTTGGAGATTGTTGCGATTTTGTTAATTATTTCTTTTGTTTTCCTTCCATTATGCAAAACATAAGATTTTTAAATTCTAAGAAAAAAAAAGGAAAAATTCATAAACTAATTAAAGGAAAAATATGCAATATATGAAAATCCAAAAGAAAAAAGGAACAAATGATAAAACGAAAAAGTGGTACCCAAAAATTGAAAATTTTAAGGGTGTGTTGAGGACTCAACAAGTTGTATGAACACTTTGACAGAGACACCCACCATTTAGGATGTCTAACCAAGTTGAAACAGTCTGGAATAGTAGAATATTTTATTCTTTCCTTTGAGCATTTGGTTTTCCGCATAGAGGGCATGTCAGATGATTTCTTCTGGGAATTCTTTACTAGTTGCCTCAAGGATGAAATCCGAGCCCAGGTCATCATGAATCACCCTTAGACTTGGTTGGAAGAAACTAAATGTGCCAAGGAGGCACAAAAAGTCATCTTGGCCTAGAGAATAAAACCCACCACCCTTGCTCATCAGGCCCCTCCTCTCAAGGTCCAAAAATTAACACAAGAAGAAATGTATAAATGCCATCTCAATTTTTTTTTCTAAAATTGTGATGATAATTACTTTCTCGGGCATAAGTGTAAAGAACAAAAACTTTTTATGGCCATTTCAAAGGATGTTTCTGATGAATAGGTTGAGGTTTCACCTAAATTAGATCTACCCAACATAGATGATCCTACACCGCCCTCTGATCCTCTTGAAGTTGAACCATTGATTTCACTGAATGCTCTCACTAGTTTTTATGCTCCCCAAACCCTCAAATTGGTTGGTTACATTAAGCACGAGAAATTCATCATCCTAGTTAACAGTGGAAACACTAATAATTTCATTCATCACCTCCTTGCTCAAGAATTCAATCATTATATATGTGTTTTTAAGAATTTACAAATCATGATTGCCAATGGTGGGTCCATGAAATGTGGGGGGAATTGTGAAAATGTGTGCCTACAAATTGGTCAGTATAACCTGAAATCTCACATGTTTTCTATTGACATGGGTGGTTGTGACATTGTGCTTGGTGTTGAATGGTTACACACTCTTGGCCCCATCACCATGTATTTTAAATAACTAACAATGAAATTCCAATAGGAAGGAAAACAATATAAATTCCAAGGCATTAGAACAGGGTCTCTGGAGATCATTAGTTCCCACCACATGGAAAAGTTACTCAAAAAATATCATGCTGGCATCATTTCCCAACTCCATTCCATTCAAGTAGTTGAGACTCCCCCGATACACCATGGACTTCAAGTGATCCTTTCCCCCCATCCCACTATTTTCCAAACTCCCCAGGGCCTTCCCCCCTTCCTCAGAGACCATGGCCATTCCATTCCTTTAATCTCGGGAATTCTTCCTCCCAATGTTCACCATTATCGTCATCCCTTTGTTCAAAAAAAATAAATTAAGAAAATTGTCCATGAATTGTTAGAAGTGGGTGTTATCTGTCCCAGTATCATCCCCTATTCTTCCCCTATTTTCATTGTCCTCAAGAAGGAAGGCACATGGCACATGTGTCCTAATTTTCATGCCCTTAACAAACAAACCATCAAGGACAAATTTCCCATTCCTGTCATAGATGACCTTCTGGATGAACTTAGTGGGGCTCAATACTTTACCAAAATTGACCTACATTCGGGCTACCACTAGATATGTATGAAAGAGGAATACATCCCCAAGACTTAATTTCTCACTCATGAGGGCCACTATGAGTTCTTGGTCATGCCCTTCGATCTCTGTAATGCCCCCTCCACTTTTAAAAGTCTCATGAATCATGTCTTTCGTCCTTTCCTTCGTCACTTTGTGTTGGTTTCCTTTGATGGTATTCTCATCTATAGTAAAACCTGGCCATACCATCTCACCCATGTATATCAAGTTCCCCATCTCCTCTCCAAGCACCAACTTTTCCTCAAACAATCTAAATGTGTTTTGTTGGAAAATTGGTTGTCATTGATGTCAACCTTAGAAAAATTCTAGAAACCTCTAGAAGTGATGGGTGTATTTAAATAAGTCTCCAAAGTGGTCATGTTATGGCATATCTCTAAGCATGGACCTCACGAGAAGATGCTTTGAAGAAATCTACAAGAAGCCCTGGAAATATGGTTAAGAATCCCCATAAGTGTGGTCATGAAGCCGAAAGACGATTGGAGAAAGAGAGCATGAAGGAAATTTCAAATGCATTCATAACTCTCATAAATGGATAGTACTCATCATGTTGTTTCCAATGATAGGTGGTACACCACGTGGTTTCTCACGGTTGAGAATTTATACTCCAATATGCATGTTTCTTCTGGATATTTAACTGTGTGAGAATTTTGGACGTTTTGAAAACTCTCACACAGTTAAATCTCTTGAAGAAACACGCAAATTATGGCCAACTATGAAAACCTACACACTAAATTTATACCCTCTTAAAGATGAAGCCCTTAAGTATGGTCAAGAAACCATAGATCTGAGGTCAAACAAGTTACAAGTTGGCCCTAAAATTAATTAAAGGAGAAAATTTGTTGCAAACAAAAAGTTATAGGTCAGCTCAAAGATAAAGAAAAGAAGTTTCTTGGAAGGGTATAAACAAACATCAATAACCTCTCATTTTACAAAAAACAAGTGTGTTTTTATGGACTGGAGCTAGCATAAGTAGGTTTGCACTTGTGCTAGGAGGATTGGTGATCTCACCAAAGAAAACCTGGCCTAAGAGAAAGGATTTCGAGAAAAGCGAAGTGTGCATAGGTAACTATACTATTTTTTTAGGTTATACGTGGTTTGCAGAAGGGTGAAGTGTGTACATACATGGTTTATAGAAGGGAGAAGTGCGTACATATGCATGTTGCAGACAGACAAATTGCATATAGGGTAGACATGGATTGTAGTGAAGCAAAGTGTAGGTATCTGCTAGTTGACATTGTATGAATCGTGTATCTATTCTAGAGTTAAAGAAGGTTCTACTCTCTTCATGTTGAAGTTGAGGAAGGTTTGATGGTCTAAGATCTTATGCTCGAGGTTTTCACATAATGAAAAGTGTATTGTCTATATGTTTTGATGCTTGTAGCTTGGAGGTTATGGAATATTCTTTGAGGCATATCTTGGATGGTTTGGCACATGATTAAGGCATGTTTTGGCACATGGTTGAGGCTTGTATCTTGGATATTATGGCACATGTTTAAGGCTTGTATTGGAGGTTGTTACGACATATGAGGGATATCTTGGAGGTCTTGGCACATGGGTTGATGCATGTCTTGGCACATGGTTTAATGCATATATTGGCACATGTTTTGACACATATCTTGGTATCTATTTGAGGCATATCATGGATGCTTTGACACATGATTGAGGCATACTTTGGCACATGGATTAATGCATATCTTGGGGATATTGGATGTATGATTTGGGGGATATTCTTGGTGATATTGGTATAATCATTATGTGTTTGAACCAATTTTGATGATGATGACGTATCTGTATTAGTGATAATAAAAATGATAGGTTGATGATGATGATGATGATGTATCAATATTAGTGGCAGTAACAATGATAGGTTGATGATGATGATGTATCAATTTAACTGATACCAACAATGATAGGTTGACTTTCTCATTTATTTTTTTAGGAGGTAGGAAGGGGAAATGAAAGGGGGTTGGAGCCTCCTTCTAGTTGGTGCTAGAGAATCTAGGGAGTTGGAAATTAATTCATATTGGAGCCTATAAACTAGAGGGGTTGGAGCCTCCTTCCAGTTAGTGATGGAGAATCTAGGGAGTTGGAGCTTCCTTCAGGTTGGAGCCTGTAAAGTAGGGGTTGGAGCCTCTTTCCAGTTGGTGCTAGAGAATTAAGGAAGTTGTAGCTTCCTTTAGGTTGGATATTGGAAATAGGGAGTTTTTTCCTCCTTCAATTTTCTATTGGAGAAGTTTGGAAGTTGGTGCTTCTTGTGGATGTAATATTGAAGATATTTATTAAAAAGTGTTATGTGGTTTTCTCCCATTTGGGTTTCCACGTAAAACTCTTGTGTACTTTGTATCTGTGGTTATATGTTGATGATATCTTGAATGAAATCATATGTGATAAATTGTTGATAACTTAGTATTTACATGTTATGGTTAAAAATGGTAAAAAGTGATTAATAATGATTCACACACCCCCCCCTCTTAGTATTGGTGAATATTTTTACAATTGGTATCAGAGAAGGTCCTTCAAAAATAGTCTAACCGATATAAGCTATATCATGAAGTGCACTAAGAATGGAACACCATTGTTTGATGGTCAGAACTATTCCTTATGGGGAAAAAGGATGAAAATGTTTGTGCAATCACATGGATTTGATGTCTAGAAAGCAGTAGTAGACGGATACACAACACCTGCCACTCCCCCAATAGATAGAAAAGAATCTTAGTGAAAACAATTCGAAGGATAAAAAAGTTATTCTAAGTGGCCTAGATAGTTCAGTATATGCCAAAGTTATGCATTGTGACTATGAAAAGGATCTTTGGAACAAACTTCAAAATGTTTATGAAGAAGATGAAAACGTCAAAGGGGCCAAGCTTCAAACTTATAGAGGTCAATTTGAACAAATGAAAATGAAGGAAGATGAAGATATTGTAGTTCATTTTCTACGAGTTGATGAAATAGTGAATGTTATTGAAGGCTTAGGAGAAGAAATTAAAGAGCTATTAATTGTTGAAAAGGTATTAAGGTCTCTTCCAATGATATTTGACCCTAATATTTCAGCCCTAGAAGAAAGAGAAGATCTTGCTACATTGATCATGGACGAGATACATGGAATACTTATAGCTTATGAAATGAGAAAAAAGTAGGATAATCCATCTAAGAAGGAAGAAACTTTCAAAGCATTCAAGAAGACAAGAAAGAATAAACAAAAGTNAGTAGTAGACGGATACACAACACCTGCCACTCCCCCAATAGATAGAAAAGAATCTTAGTGAAAACAATTCGAAGGATAAAAAAGTTATTCTAAGTGGCCTAGATAGTTCAGTATATGCCAAAGTTATGCATTGTGACTATGAAAAGGATCTTTGGAACAAACTTCAAAATGTTTATGAAGAAGATGAAAACGTCAAAGGGGCCAAGCTTCAAACTTATAGAGGTCAATTTGAACAAATGAAAATGAAGGAAGATGAAGATATTGTAGTTCATTTTCTACGAGTTGATGAAATAGTGAATGTTATTGAAGGCTTAGGAGAAGAAATTAAAGAGCTATTAATTGTTGAAAAGGTATTAAGGTCTCTTCCAATGATATTTGACCCTAATATTTCAGCCCTAGAAGAAAGAGAAGATCTTGCTACATTGATCATGGACGAGATACATGGAATACTTATAGCTTATGAAATGAGAAAAAAGTAGGATAATCCATCTAAGAAGGAAGAAACTTTCAAAGCATTCAAGAAGACAAGAAAGAATAAACAAAAGTCAAAGTCAAGTTGCAGGTACAATGATGATTTAGATGAAGAAATAGACAACTTCGTAAGGAAGTTAAAGAGAGAAACTAAAAAGTACAAAGGTAATCTTCCTTTAGTGTTCTTTAATTGTGGTAAAATTGGTCATTTTTCTTTTAAATGTTCTTGTGCAAAGAATTCATATAGTGATGAAGAAGAAGTTCCCAAGAAAGAAAATATATATCAAAAGGGAAACAAGAAAGAAAATAAAAGAAAACTCTTCAAGAAAATCTTCTGTTAAAAAAAAAATGGTTATTCATCTGATGAGGATAGTGATAGTGATAGTGAGTCAGAAAGAGTGCTCTTCATGGAAATGGAAACTCATAAAGGAATCCCTGAAAATGACGAAGAATATTATGAATAAGGCGAAGTGGATCTTGAGGTAGAACTAATATGTGCTTTAAGTGAGCTAAAAAGGGAAAGTATGAAAAAAAAATCCCTTAAGGAAGAATTGATCAAGATAAAGGAAGGTTCTCAAATTCCCAACAAAAAATATGAAGAATTCCAGTAGACTATTAAAAATCCAAAGGTCCAGTTAGAGGAAGAAAAGAAGAGAGAATAAACTTTAACAAGTCATCTTAAGGAAATATCTGAGGAATTAAACAAGATTGAAGAAATATTCAATAAACAAGAAAGAATACTTGAAGAATGAATCATTTCTTTGAAAACCCAACTTGAAGAAGAAAAGAGAATAGAAGAAGTAATTGTTGGGTATGTGTTATATTCTTTGCATGTGTGTGTGTGGGCGTGTCAGATTCGACAACTGCGTCTGACGATCCCTCGTAGTAGTGATCTGTTTGTGTCGAGTGCGCCGGGCACTTTCCTAGGGGGGTATCGGGGGGGGAGGTATGCCCCCCCTGGTTATGCATAGAGTTCGGGGCAACACCCCCAAATTTGTTTTGGGGGCGGTTTTTTCTATTTTTAGCAGTTTACTAAATTAATCCTGGATTAAGGGATTAGGGTTTTGGTATCTACGAAATACCTAAAAACATTGTATATATTGTATGGTGAATGGTGAAATTCGATAATGAATATAAGAAAGGTGTTCCCGGTTGAGGGTTTCTGGTATAAAATCTTTGTGTACTCTGTGTATGAGCCATTGATTAAATTTTGTTTTTCTTAAGAATCTATATGCATTGCTTTACTTCACAGGTTTAAAACTTACATATGGTATAAGAGCTCGTTTTTTGCTTCAGAGGGACGCCTTTATTGTTGAGGGTTTGGCTCGGTTTTGATAGATCAAGTTTATCTTGGGTCTGTGATAAACCTGGTTTAATGGGAGCTTTTGCAGTGGTGATTTGAGTGGAGAAGGAGGAATGGTGAGTTCTTCTAGAATCGAGATAGAGAAGTTCAATGGTAAAAACTTTGAGCTATGTAAGCTGAAAATGGAGGACCTTCTTGTAGACAAAGAGCAATGGATCATTGTGGATCCTGGTACATAGCCTACTGGTACGCAACCTACTGGCACACAGACAACTGGTACATAACCTACTAGTGCACAAAATACTAGTACACCACCTACTAGTATGTCGAAGGAAGATTGGGAGAAGTTGGATAGAAGAGCAAGGAGTACTATTCGACTCTTCCTGGAAGATTCGGTGTTGTTGAATGTCTCAGGAGAATCTACATCCAAGGAACTATGGGATAAGTTGGGGAATTTGTATCAATCAAAGTCCTTGGTAAACAAGTTGTTTCTTCAAAAGAAGCTGTATCATCTTAGTATAGAACATGGATATTCTGTGACAGAACATCTAAATGCCTTTAATACTCTGGTAAGTCAACTTGGCTCTGTTAATATTACGATTGCAGAAGAAGATAAGTGTATTACTTTGTTATGTTCTTTGTCAGACTCTTGGGATAATTTGGTTGTAGCAATAGGTAGTACCACTCAATATACATTGAAGTATGAGGATGTAGTTACCTCCTTGTTATATGAAGAGATGAGGCGAAAAAGCATGGATGGTCACAACACATATGCTTTATTTGTAAGAGGGCATACCCAAGACATGAACCCTGATAAGCCTTCAGGGTGGAGATCTAAATCTATAGGTATATCTAAGTCTCCAGAAAAATCTTTGAGGAAATGTTGGAAGTGTGGTAAAATAGGGCATTATAAGAAAGATTGCAAGTCTAAGAAGGTTGAAAAACCAAAAAGATCTGATAGTACCTCTTCCATAGAGGCAAAAAACTCCACTAAAGAAGGAGGTGATGTTCACCTGGCATATACAAGTACACATGCAGACCGTGATGTATGGTTGATCGACTTAGGTGCGTCATACCATATGACTCCTCACAGGGAATGGTTCTTTGAATATGAAAAATACGATGGTGGTGATGTATTCCTAGGAGATGACTCGACAACAAAAATCATGGGACGTGGAAGGGTTAAGTTGTTGCTAAAAGATGGAAGGATTAGAAATCTCCCCGGGGTTCTTCACATTCAAAAACTAGCCAGGAGCTTAATATTTGTAAGCAAGATGGAATATGCAGGAGTGGATATTGTATTTGGAAAGGGAACTTGCAAGATGGTACGGGGAGAAATGGTGTTGATGAGGGGAGTTTGATGTGGAACTCTATACAAGTTGTTGGGAAGAAATTATACTAATGGGTGTAACAATTTTGTTGTCCCTGAGCAGATAAATGAAGGAGACAAGGCCAATATCATCCCAGAAAAGAAGACCATGTTGTGGCATCAAAGACTGGGGCATATTGGAGAAAAGGGCCTTTGAACACTACACAATAAAGGTATGGTTGAAGGTATGTATAATTGCACTCTGGATTTTTATTTCTGTGAACATTGCATATATGGTAAACATAATCGAGTAATATTCCCATCTGGTGCTACAAGAGCAAAGGGGATCTTAGAGTTGATACACAATGATGTGTTTGGACCTATTCCTGTTCCATCCCTA
>SNQJ01S0243562.1:0-12981 GCA_010110895.2 Picea sitchensis
TCCTAGTCTCCTATATATACCAAGGAGACATTTTCATTTTGAATCATCTTGTACTTGAACATTCAAGTGGGGTAAAAGGAGGTTTCCCCCTCGAAGAGGCTTATTATCTGAAATTCTCTCTTTTTCAAGGCGTTGAGTACTTTTTCTGAGGATTTTCTATGCTATATTGATATTTGGTTCTTAACATGTTCATTGGTTTGTGGATGAAAATAAGTGCTCCTCTTCAATTTGGTGTCCATCATTCTCCATAATCTAGTCCAAAAATCCCCAAGGAATCGAGTATCTCGATCTGAGACAATGGACGTGGGCAACCCAAAGTGAACCCAAACATACTGAAATAATATATTAGCAGTCTTCTCAATAGTGATATTCTTTTTACATGGCATCAAGATACACATATTGTTGAACCTATCCACTACAACATAAAAATAATCATGAATCCCTTTGGTCATTGGTAAACCCCCTACAAAATCCATGGAAATGCTTTCCCATGGATGGGATGGAACATGAAGTGGTGAGTATAGCCCCAATTTTATATTAGTGGGCTTATAAGTAGACCACATCACACACCCCTTTACATATTTAGTTACAATTCTTTCATTTGAGGCCAATAACAAAACCTCTGCAAATGAGCCATAGTTTTTCCTACCCTAAAATTCCCAGACACAAGAGAAGTATGAGATTCTCGTATTACATGGACTCGTTCACTTGTAGGAATACATAGCTTCCCAAGATGATAGATTAGTTTTCCCTGCAAACAATAGTTCTCTTCCTGTGCACCATGCGTTAGCTTCACATATACTTCTTTAAAATCTTCATCGATGGCATATTGCTCTACATAGATATCATAAGATAAAGAAGTATTCTTCAAGATAATAGAAGAAAAAATAGGGGGTATAGAAATCATATCGGCTACCTTATTACTTGTACCCTATCGGTTGGTGATCTGTATGTATAATTGTTTCCTTCCCTACAAAGTAGTGCTTCCATTTCTTTATTCTTTGAACTAATGCATACAACTCTTTATCGTATGTAGGATAGTTAACAACAACTTGGTTAAAAGTCTCATAGTGGTAATAGATAGGCTTACGATATTGCATCAATAATGCACCCATGGCTTATCCGCTGGCATCTGTCTTGATCTTGAATGACTGTTGAAGATTCAACAGTCCTAATACTGGTGCGGTAGTGATCTTCTCCTTAAAAGTGTCTAAATATTTTTGTTTCTTTCCTTCCCACTGAAAAGTGTTCTTCACACTGGTTAAGTCATGCAAAGGAGTTGCTATAAAGGAGAAGTTGGGAATGAATCTCCTCCAATATTGGATTTCACCCAAGAAGCTTCGAACTTCGGTTACACTCTTTGGCTCAGGATAATTTACAATTACATCAATTTTGGAAGGATCAATCTTCAATTATCCTCCTCCCACTATATGACCTAAGTATACAAGTGCAGTCTTGCCAAATTCACATTTAGACATTTTCACATACAACTTTTCCATTTGCAAAGTATCCAATACTTTCTTTACATGCCTCACATGTTCATCCCAAGTCCCGCTAAAAACAAGAATGTCGTCTAAATATACAATCACAAAGTTATCCATGAAAGCCCTGAATACATCACTCATCACACTCATTAAAGTTGTTGAAGCATTAAAAATCCCAAACGACATAACTAACCACTCAAGCAATCCATGTTTGGTTTTAAAGATAGTCTTCCATGCATCCTGTTCTGTGACCCTGATTTGATGATATCCAATGCGCAAATCCAACTTAGTGAAATAAAAACATTCTTCAACTGATCAAGTAAATCATCTATACGAGGAAGAGGGTATCGATTTTTCACCGTGATTTTATTCAAATCCCGGTAATCGACACACATTCGCCATGTGCCATCTTTCTTTGGAACCATCACAATCAGAGAACCACAAGGAGATGAACTGGGCTTGTTGACCCCTTGATCCAATAATCCCTGTACCTACTTCTTGATAGATGTCATCTCCACAACTAACATCCTGTACATGCCCACATTAGGAAGGGGAGAATCCTGGTGAAGATGTATCTCATGTTGGATTTCCCTCTGAGGAGGTAATCCATTCAGTTCCTAAAAAATATCATCATACTTAGAAACAATATTAATTAATTCCTTTTTATGATATGGATCACACCCTTGGAAAGCGTCAGATGTCCAGACATATTTCTCTTTGACAACCATGAGTACATATCTCTTATTGGTGGTTATGATTCTTTTCATTTGTCCTGCACTAACAAGTGTCATATTTACCCTCATGTTGTGAGCTCTATAAATATATTCCACTCCCCCCTTAGTAAGGTGGTATTTGTTTGCATGAAGAAAGAATATTGCTTTTCTATCATAAAGATAAGGACTCCCCAGCACTATGCCACATATATCAAGTGGTACAACATCCAAATCCACTTCATCAATCAACTTTGAAGCAATAGAAAATCTGATCCTACATTGTTTGGTGACATTAATTTTTGCTTGATCACATACCCAACTAAGAGGATAAGGCTTTGGATGTGGTTTCATTTCAAGACCCATCTTCTTGACAAGTTCTTCAGATATTAAGTTTACTTGGGAACCCAGATCAAATAATGTATCTATCTTAGTATTTTTAGATACAAATCGTATATGAAATAACTCATTCCTC
The DNA here is from genome assembly GCA_010110895.2 of Picea sitchensis. Lineage (NCBI taxonomy): Eukaryota > Viridiplantae > Streptophyta > Pinopsida > Pinales > Pinaceae > Picea > Picea sitchensis. The sequence continues at coordinate 2,670 of SNQJ01S0243562.1, forward strand.
TTTCGTTCATAAATCTAAGATTCATTATTGGAAATTTAGCTAGCATGAAGATAATATTTATCTTGTACTCCATCCATTGGGATCTTTGCTTTATCTCCTGAATCAAAACCAATATTTTGTTGAACTGTAGCAATGGTCTTTCTCTTCCCCTTTCCATAAAACTGTTTTGGTTTCTTTTCTGGATGTATTTTACCAAAAAATTCTTCATCGTGACCACCCTTATTGCAATGAGTGAAATATGATTTTCCTCCTTCTCTCGTCACTGTAGCACTATTCTTGTCCTTCCTTTTAAACTTCTTCAAAGTCTTGTGTGGGAAATTGGAAGGTTTCTTCATGGCATATTCTTGAACGTGTTTCCCCCTATTCTCAAGGTGAGTGGCCTGCACACAAACTTCTTCAAGAATAGCGGGGTTAAACATGAGCAAAGTATGATGAATATAAATGTGAAATGCGCCAATATACTTCATTAAAGTTTTATAAGAATCCGAAGGAATGTTCAATGCAAGAGCTTTCTTCCTAAATTCTTCTGTGAAATTTTTTATAGTTTGACCTTTACTCTACCTCAAAGTTTTCTATTCCATAATTGCTTTATGTAAATAACCTAATGGATAGAATTACTTCCTTATCTCTGATTTAAATTCCGACAATGAGGAAAGAAGGTTACCACTCTTACTTATGTCATGTATCTTGCTCTCCCACCATACAAGAGCGGTGCCTTCCAACCAAAGACAATCCAGTTGCACTTTAACTTCCTTTTCGTCAATATGTTGAACACGGAAATATACTTCAACCTGTCGGATCCAATTATCTAGATTTTCAGGATTAGCATCTCCATTAAACATAGGTAAAACAAACTTTACATGAATCTTTAATAATGGTTTCTTAAAAGAGGCTTTATGGCTAGAATGATGAGAATGCTCAGAGGAAGAAGAACTAGAACTTGAAGGTGAAGATGGAGGCTCATGAGGATCTCCTCCAACCCCTGGGTTTACCGAAGCATCATCATATGGTGGTGCTTCCTTTTTCTTCCCTTTCTTCTTCATCCTCTTCTCATAATCTCCATACATTCATTCAACAATTTCTTACATGCGATAGAAGACCATGTGAAAGTTTTTCTCCTATTCATCATGCTTATCCTCTTCTTCCATCTTCTTCCTTCGGGATGCACGACCAAATTCAGGATTGAAAGTCTTAAGAGTTCCTTCACCCTGCTTATGCTTGGCCCTAGTAAGCATTCATCCTCAACAATTCAAGTCAAAGATGACTTCTATGATACCAACATGATCTGGGATATTTTCGTCAAGTGACTTATTAAAGAATTGTATTAAATGAGCATAAACTAAAGTACACCATAAACAAGGAAAAGCTCAAAATGAAAGAGACATAAGAATACAATATGAACACAAATAACTTGATAATGGAGTTCGTCCCTCGTGGACTACGTCTTCGGGTCCTTCTCTCAAATGGGTAGGTCTTTTTATTAACTCCACAAAAGAATTGGGAAAAATACATAAGTATACCTCATTCTAGAGTTAAGATACAAAAGCTTTGCTCAGATCGGAAAAATAGCATAACCACTACCTTCGTGGCATCATTTTACCTAAAAATGATTGTCTCCACACCTCGATCTAAGTCTAACACTTTCAGGCCCAAGAGACACCTCTGCCTCGGTTATCGTGTCACTGCTTCTGCAATAAATGAGTAGAAAATCCTCAACTACGTGCCAAAATCCGTACAAGAATCAGTACGGGCGCGTCGTTGTTCTCCTGTATCCCGAACACTGGCGAAGGCCTCCATTTATATAAAATTTTAGGTGGTTATGCATTGATTGAGTGATTGGCGCATTGGTAGAGGATGTTATTTTAAGTCGTAGGCTGGTGGATTTTTAGGCGGAGTTCCCGGGGTTGAATCCCACAGGCCTCCCCTTTTTAACATATGGTTTCAGCAAAATTTGGCACACTCTGATTAATATAGTGAGTAGTTACAAAACTGGCAGATGGCTATTTGAACGACAGATCTTCTTGTTAGAATAGCGGATATGCCGGTTATGGGGGGTGGTCACTTGGATAAACATATAACCAAGGGTTGGGCCGAAGGCCTACCCCTTTTCTTCCACACCCATAGAAAATTACTAAGAATAAATAATATCCTCGCCAATGAATAAACAAGGAACACGTAGTGGTAAGTTGGCTAGCACGAAGGTGTGAGGTCTGTTGGGCTAAAAGGTTACGGGTTCGAATCCTATAGAGTCATATAAATTTTACATATACCAACCACTGGAGGGGTGTCACGTGGCAGCCCATGACTCGGCCACGTGGAACCATATCATTTGCTTAATAAAATGCCACTTGTCACAACTTAATTCTCCCATGTGTCTGCCATAAGACTTGTACGAGCTTGCCACATCATATCATGCAAACTCAACACTCTTCCATATCAGATGTACAGACGTGCCAGGTGTCACCCTTGCAGTGGTGACACGTGTCACCTTGACCTTTTGATTTTTGAACAAGTTTGACCTGAACTTTGAGAACTTATATCTTTTGATCCGTAACTTAGTTTGATGAGCCATTTGCGTCGTTAGAAATCTTGCGGCACTCTCTTTGCGATCATGGCGTTTTAACTGAATTTTTGGAACTTTGAATTTTTTCCCTTTCTCTATCCGCTGAAGCTATTCTAAACGTTCTAATTTTCCTTTGCACATTCTAAGTTGTTCGTAGCCTTCTATGGATCCTTTTTGGATTGCGCCTTCCCACTAAGATATTTTTGGACCACCAAAATCGTTCATCGGTCAATAGGTAAGTGAGGGAAAATTCCCCTCACTTTGTCCTTCTCAATCCACTTTTCCTTGCTTGGATGTGTGCCCTTTAAGCCTACTCGAAGATAATCAACATCACCCCTACGTGAAGTCCTCGTACTTCTGTCCAGGATAATATCTTATTGTAATTCATCCAAGTACTCAGGTGCAAACTCATCAATTGAAGGTATTGAAACTTCCTAATCTTGATCCAGGATCATGGGAGGCTCAAACATTTTCAAGTTCTCTACATTCACAATTGAATAAATATGCATATAAGGTGGAATATCTAAATGAAAATCATTAGTGTCGCCTTTCTCCAAGATAGTGAAGGGTCCATATTGGATGGGCTTGAGTTTCTTGCCTTCACCCTTCAATCATTCCTTGATGATGTGAAGCCATACATGGTCCCCAACCTGGAACTGATGATCAAATCCGTGCTTGTGGTGTCGCTCTTTCTACTATTCTTGACTCTTCTCCAATTGTTCTCTGACTTCCTGGTGTATCTCTTGAATACTTTGGATGAACTTACGAGCTTTGTCCTCCGTTCATTCTTCATTCACATTGACATCTCTCCCATACATCAAGTCCAAAGGAACCTTTGGTAGGTACCCAAAACATGTCTCAAAAGGTGAACTCTTAGTGGACGAATGTAAAGCTCGGTTATAATCATGTTGTACATAGGTTTTCTATTCATTCCATAACTTAGGATGCTTTCTACAATAGCCTTGAAGAAAAAGTACCACTGTTTTGTTTACCACCTCTGTCTATCCGTCGATCTGTGGATGAAAATAAGTGCTCCTCTTCAATTTGGTGTCCATCATTATCCACAAGCTAGTCCAAAAATCCCCAAGGAATCGAGTATCTTTATCTGAGACAATGGACGTGGGTAACCCAAAGTGAACCCAAACATACTGAAAGAATATATTAGCAGTCTTCTCAGCAATGATCGGCTTTTTACATGGCATCAAGATACACATATTGTCGAACCTATCCACTACAACATACAAATAATCATAAACCCCTTTGGTCATTGGTAAACCCCCTACAAAATCCATGGAAATGCTTTCCCATGGATGGTATGAAATAGGAAGTGGTGAGTATAGCCCCAATTTTCTATTAGTGGGCTTACAATTAGAACACATCACACACCCCTTTACATATTTAGTTACAATTTCTTTCATTTGAGGCCAATAACAAAACCTTTGCAAATGAGCCATAGTTTTTCGTACCCCAAAATGCCCAGACACAAGAGAAGTGTGAGATTCTCATATTACATGGACTCTTTCACTTGTAGGAATACATAGCTTCCAAAGATGATAGAGTAGTTTTCCCTACAGACAATAGTTCTATACTTGTGCACCATGGGTTAGATTCTCATATACTTTTTTAAAATCTTCATAGATGGCATATTTCTCTACATAGCTATCATAAGATAAAGAAGTATTCTTCAAAATAATAGAAGCAGCAATAGGAGGTCTAGAAAACATATCAGATACCTTGTTACTTGTACCCTTATTGTACTTGATTACCGAATGAAATTATTGTAGAAAACCCATCCACCTGTAGTGTCGAGATTGTTGCAGTTTGGTTTTTGCTTGAAGATACTGTAAGGGTTGGTTATCTATATGTATAATTGTTTCCTTCCCTAACAAGTAGTTCTTCCATATCTTTACGCTTTGAACTAATGCATACAACTCTTTCTCATATGTAGGATAGTTAACAACAACTTGGTTAAAAGTCTCAGAGTGGTAACATATAGGCTTACGATATTGCATCAATACTACACCCATGGCATATCCGATGGCATCTATCTCGATCTTTAACGATTGTTGAAGATTCAACAGTGATAATACTGGTGTGGTATTGATCTTCTCCTTCAAAGTGTCGAAATATTTTTGTTTCTTTCCTTCCCACTGAAAAGTGTTCTTCACATTGGTTAAGGCATGCAAAGGAGCTTCTATAAAGGAGAAGTTGGGAATGAATCTCCTCCAATACTAGTCTCCACCCAAGAAGTTTCAGACTTTGGTTACACTCTTTGGCTCAGGCCAATTTACAATTACATCAATTTTGGAAGGATCAATCTTCAATTATCCTCCTCCCACGATATGACCTAAGTATACAAGTGCAGTATTGCCAAATTCACATTTAAACATTTTCACATACAACATTTCCCTTTGCAAAGTATCCACTACTTGATTTACATGCCTCATGTGTTCATCCCAAGTCCCACTAAAAACAAGAATGTCGTCTAAATATACAATCACAAAGTTATCCATGAAAGGACTAAATATATCATTCATCAAATGCATGAAATTTGTCGGAGCATTACAAATCCCAAATGACATAACTAACCACTCAAAAAATCCCTATTTGGTTTTAAAGGTAGTCTTCCATGCATCCTGTTCTACAACCCCGATTTGATGATATCCACTGTGCAAATCCAACTTAGTGAAATAAACAACATTCTTCAACTAATCAAGTAAATCATCTATACGAGGAAGAGGGNAAATCTCGGTAATCGACACACATTCTCCATGTGCCATCTTTCTTTGGCACCATCACGATCGGAGAACCACAAGGAGATGAACTGGGCCTAGTGACCCCTTGATCCAATAATCCATGTACCTGCTCCTTGATCTCTGTCATCTCCACAACTGATATCCTATAAATGCCCAAATTAGGAAGGGGAGAATCCTGGTGAAGATGTATCTCATGTTGGATTCCCCTCTTAGGAGTTAATCCATCCGGTTCCTGAAAAATATCATCATACCTAGAAACAATATCAATTAATTATTTTTTATGATATGGATCACACCCTTGGAAAGCGTCAAATATACTGACATCTTTCTCTTTGACGACCATGAGTACATATCTCTTATTAGTGGTTATGAGTCTTTTCATTTGTCCTACACTAACAAGTGTCGTATTTAACCACATGTTGTGAGATCTAACAATATATTCCACTCCCCCCTTAGTAAGGTGGTATTTGTTCTCATGACGAAAGAAGACTGCTTTTCTATCATAAATATAAGGACTCCCCAACATTATGCCACATATATCAAGTGGTACAACATCCAAATCCACTTCACCAATCAACTTTGCAGCAATAGAAAATCTAATCCTACATTGTTTGGTGACATTAAGTTTTTCTTGATCACATACCCAACCAAGAGGATAAGGCTTTGGATGTGGTTTCATTTCAAGACCCATATTCTTGACAAGTGCTTCAGATATTAAGTTTACTTGGGAACCTAGATCAAATAATGTATCTATATTAGTATTTTTAGATACAACGCGTATATCAAATAACTCATTCCTCTTTCGTTCATAAATATAAGATTCATTATTGGAACTTGAGCTAGCATGAAGATAATATTTACCTTGTACTCTAGTCGTTGTGATATTTCCTTCATCTCCTGAATCAGAACCAAGATCTTGTTGCACTGTAGCAACGGTATTTTTCTTCCCCTTTCCACAAAACTGTTTCACTTTATTTTTTGGATGTAGTTTCCAACTGTTTTCTTCATCATGACTGCCCTTCTTGCAATGAGTGCAAGATGATTTTCCTCCTTCTCTTGTCATTGTAGCGGTCTTATTTTCCTTCCTTTTAAACTTATTGAAAGTCTTGTGTGGGAAATTGGAAGGTTTCTTCGTGGGATCTTCTTGAACATGTTTCCCCCTGTTCTCAAGGTGAGTGGATTGTACACAAACTTCGTCAAGACTAGTGGGGTTAAAGAAGAGAAAAGTATGATGAATATAATTGTGAAGTGCGTCAATATACTTCATTAAAGTTTCATAAGAATCCAAAGGAATGTTCAATGAAAGATCTTTCTTCCTAAATTCTTCTGTGAAACTTTGTACAGTTTGACCTTTACTCTGCCTCAAAATTTCCAATTCCATCATTGCTTTATGTAAATACGCTAATGGATAGAACTGCTTCCTTATCTATGATTTAAATTCCGACCATGAGGAAAATAGGTTACCAAACTTAATTCTGTCTTGTAGCTTGCTCTCCCACCATACAAGAGCGGTGCCTTCCAACTAAAGAGAATCCAGTTGCACTCTAACTTCCTCTTCATCAATATGTTGAACACAACAATATACTTCAACCTGTCAGATATAATTATCTATCTTTTCAGGATTAGCATCTCCATTAAACATAGGTAAAACAAAATTTACATCAAGCTTTAATAATGGTTTCTTAAAAGAGGCTTTATGGCTAGATTGATGAGAATGATGTGAATGCTCAGAGGAAGAAGAAATAGAACTTGAAGGCGAAGATGGAGTCTCAGGAGGATCTCCACCAGCCCCTTGGTTTACTGAAGCATCATCATCTAGTGGTGCTTCCTTTTTCTTCCCTTTCTTCTTCATCCTCTTCTCGTAATCTCCATACATTCATTCAACCATTTCTGACATGTGATAAAAGACCATGTGAAATTTTTTCTCCTGTTCATCACGCTTGTCCTCTTCTGCCATCTTCTTCCTTCGAGATGAATGGCCAACTTCGAGATTGAAAGTATTAATAGTTCCTTCACCTTGCTTATGATTAGCCCTAGTAAGAATTCATACTCAAAAATTCAAGTCAAAGAAGATTGCTCTGATACCAACATGATCCTGGATCTTTTCGTCAGGTGACTTATTAAAGAATTGTATTAAATGAGCATAAACTAAAGTACACCATAAAGAAGGAAAATATCAAAATGAAAGAGACATAAGAATACAATATGAACACAAAGAACTTTATAACAGAGTTTGTCCCTGGTGGAGTATGTCTCCAGGTCCTGCTCTCAAATGAGTATGTCTTTTTATTAACTCCACAAAAGAATTGGTCAAAATACATAAGTATACCTCATTCTGGAGTTAAGCTACAGAAGCTTTGCTCGGATCAGAAAACTAACATCACCACTATGTTCATGGCGTCATTTTACCTAAAAATGATTGTCTCCACGCCTCGATCTGAGTCTGACACTTTCAGGCCCAAGAGACACCTCTACCTCGGTTATCGTGCCACTACTTCTGCAATAAATAACTAGAAAATCTCGAACTGCGAGCCAAAATTCGTACAAGAATCCATACAGGCGCGTCTTGGTTCTCCTATGTCCCGAACATTGGTGAAGGCCTCCATTTATATAAAATTGTAGGTGGTTATGCATTGATGGAGCGCTTGGCTCATTGGTAGAGGATGTTATTTTAAGTCGTAGGTGGGCATAGTTTTAGGCGGAGGTCCCGTGGGTGAATCCCATGGGCCTCCCCTTTTTAACATATGGTTTCAACAAACTTTGGCACGTTGTGCTAAATATAGCGAGCAGTTACAAAACTGGCGGATGGATATTTAAATGACGGATCTTCTTGTTACAATGGAAGATATGCCAGTTATGGGGGTTGTCGCATGGATAATCATATAACAAAGGGTTGGGCTGAAGGCTGAGCCCCTTTCTTCCGCGCCCATAGAACATTAATAAGCATAAATAATATCTGCGCCAATGTATAAACAAGGAACATGTAGTGGTAAGTTGGGATAAAAAGTTACGAGTTTGACTCCTATGGATTCATATGAATTTTACTCATACCAACCACTGGAGGGGTGCCATGTGGCAACGCACGACTAGGCCACATCGCACCATATCATTTTCTTAATAAAATGCCACTTGTCACAACTTAATTCGCCCATGTGTCTACCATCATACTTGTACGACCTTGCCATGTCATACCATGCCAACTTAGCACTCTACCATATCAGCTGTATGGATGTGCCAAGTGTCACCCTTGTAGTGGTGACATGTGTCACCTTGACCTTTTGAATTTTGACCAAGTTTGACCTGAACTTTAACCACTTATATATTTTGATCCGTAACTTTGTTTGACGATCCATTTGCATCGTTAGAAAGCTTGCGACACGCTCTTCGTGATCATGTCATTTTAACCAAGTTTTGGGAACTTTTAATTTTTTACATTTCTCTATCTGCTAAAGCCATTTTGAGTGTTCTGAGTTGTCTCTGCGTGTTCTGAGTTGTTCTTAGCCTTCTCTAGATCCTTTTTGGATCATTTAAATAGTCATTTATGTGGGAAGATGTCTAAAATGTCAGCTAGTGAAAGCTAAACATAGACATCCGACATGATTGTTGCAGCCACACGTTATCCCAAAATCAAAATGGGAGGTCATTTCGATGGACTTTATTGTTGGATTGTCACTGACGGCAAGGAGACATGACTCAATTTTCATGGTAGTTGAAACTTTGACAAAGAGTGCACATTTTATTCCTATGTGTATGACGTATCAGACACCAAACATAGCTAGATTTTTTAGCAGCGAGATTGTTAGGGTCCTAACCCGCACATAGGTAGAACAATATATTCGGATGTAATAAAGGTCAATATTAATAAGGCCTTTCAATAAAATAGAATAAGGTGGATGTAAGAAGAACTAATAGAAGCTTCCACTTCTAGAAGGATCTTCCTCTAGATGCTTCTTTTTAGTATAAATAGGAGTCGAGGGTATGAGAACTCTAGCTTGGATATTATTGTAATAGAGCTCTTCTCAACTGGAGGTTTCCCCCTCGAAGAGGCCAGTGAACATTGCTTTCAAATTCAAAGTGCTATTTCTGTTGTTATTCTTATATCATTTAAGTGTTATTGTGGTGAATGTTCTGGTTATATTGTTGTTATTCTGCCATTACTAGCATTTTATTTATGTTCTGCATACATTTTATATCTGGTATATTACAAGTGGTATTAGAGCACTTTCCTCCGTAGAAAGTGTGGGTTAAATTTTTTTTCAGGGTAGAGACGTATTCCGACGTCTTTAAGCCACAAAGATCTGTCATTATGCGCATAAACCCACAGTTGAGGGATTCATACACACAAGAAATACAAGTGGTACTTAAGCGCACATCTGTTGGCCACCCTTGTAACCCCTGTTGGTACCCCTTCGAGTAGTAGTGCATCAGACAACACCTGTGTACGGATCGACCTAGATTACGTGAATCCCTCTTTAGATAAACCAATCGGCCACCTAACTGCTATAGTGTTACCGAGAACAACACCCGGAAAGCTACTCTCTAGTACCTGGGTAGTCGGGTAGTACAACTAAGGGTATGGTCTATCCTCCTTAGTTAGTGCCCTGAGATATTGGGCCAAGTACTACTGTTGGACCCTGCACGTATATCATAGAGCCATAGCACAGGGAAAACCCTTGTCTATAGAACCCTTAAATACCTAACCCTTGGGGACAGAAACATAAACAAGTTAAAATAGACAAGATCTATTGCCACACAACTGTGTTCGGGTTGCCAAGTAAATACACATTTCTTTCTGGTTAAGCATTTGGACATTTCCTCTCTGCAGTATTCTTCAGACCAGACGTAAAAAATAAAAAATAAAATACAATAAAAAAGTATGGAAATTTTTTCACCCTTATTTCAGACCTATTCCATTGGATTCATCTCTTCGTCCTTATCACATTCATCCATATCATTTTTTTGGAAAATTTTTTTTACCCCACCCACCCCTTTT
>SNQJ01S0243563.1:0-13323 GCA_010110895.2 Picea sitchensis
CACATGTGCATATGGATTGTACCTAATCAATGCTTTCAAATTATGAATATGCAAGTGATGTGGTTTTTTAATTTGATATTTTTCTTGTCCTTCTGTGGGTTTATAAAGCTTCTTCACATTCAACTAAAATGTATGGCCATCATCAACTAAGTTATCCATCCTCAATCTATTTTGAATGACATTTTGTGTTGTTTTCATAATAACATCCTCTAGATCAACACTTGGTGTTATTATTTCAATGCTACCTTTAGGAATTTCATTATAATATTCATATGTAAAGACCCCGAACATTACGACTACCAACGAAGCAAAAGGTGTATTTTTTTTATTTTTTTTTAGGCAGGAAGGTAATGATGACAATAGTTGAACCACACAACTGACGATGGACATCATGCACACATATCAGGCAACATACAACGACGACTTAACATTAGCACAATGAGCAACTGGGTGAAACATGCAGAAATCAAGGACAAATAGAAATGACTACTCGCCCGACACAACACAATGGCGCCTACATGCTAAGGGACAACATCCACATTCCCGACACAATGGTCTCGATGACCAATAACTAAAAACTCAATGACATGCAAACCAAATGCATGAAGGCATTACAACCCAAGTGCTAACAGCAACTTACAACGATCAATAACAACCACAATGGGAAGCACTGACTTCGACCAAGTTATAATTCACCGCTATCCAATAGGGCATGCCATGATCCCCTCATCTGTAATCATGTAGTTCCTAGGTGATAGACGCGACAATAACCATGGCACAACATAACCTAACTGGACCAAGGAATCAAGAAAATCCAACACGCTAGGAGCCAAAATAACTAACAAGAAGACTACACCCACACCCCCAAGCAACAGGTCGACAAGACACAGATGGCATCGCTCAATTAATTTGCGCACACTATTAAATGACTCGATCACAACCATAACCATAAATGTTATGCAAGCTGTGTGAGGGTGAGGATTGAACTATTATAACCAACAAATCCTATAACTCAACATTATAACTTGTCTAAAATGATATCCCATTATTTTGATAAAAATCAACAACAAACTTGTATGTCATTTATTATTAATAGAAGTTATTATTTTCCTTGAATAACAATCAACCTTTAATTCCTCACGCTCTAATCACTCAAGGGATACGTTAGATAAGGTAATTATGTATTATCTCGCCCATTATATACTACTCTCTGCCACACCTTAGATATTATAGATCTCTGTCACAACTTAGCTTATATCTCATAAAATTGCTATGCTACCAATAAAATAAAAGTTGCACTAACCATTAATGAAATCACTACGCTTGATCAATATATCCATTTAAACCATCAATGTATCGTTGTTTAATTTTCCAAGGTTAACAAGTAAAAAAAAAAATGAATTCAGCAACCAGTTAAACTATAATTCTCTGACATTAATGTTATTGTATTGCTTCGATGTTGTTGACTAAATGTTGTATTTAGTCGTTGTAAGGAATTGCCAAGCAAATTGCTATTCTAATTGTTGTTCTAAATCCAAGTTGTTGTCTAGAAACAAATCAATTCGTTGTTCATATACATGCTAATGCAATTGCTATCTTATCCCTATCTCTGTCTATTAAATAATTAGGATGCTATCTATATGAATGATGTTTTGTTTCCTTTCTGTTTAAATTAATCAATTACCTGTCGGTCTCATTAAATATACCCATTGTCCGTTAGATATGCAATTACACAAACAATTAAAGGTCAATCTCATTAAAAGAAACGCATGCAGGATTAATAAAATTAAAAACGCAGGTAAAAACGTTGTCAAGGTATGTTATCTATGAAGACACAGTCAATCAAAGGGGTAAGGTGGTTGTCAGGAAAATAAAACCACTATGATAATCAATACAAATGCCCAGACCTTAAAACGAAATGCCTATGCATTAAGAATGAAACTCCCATGCATGGAAACGTCGGGTTTAACATTGAGGACACCCAGACACACAAAACAAACTTATGCCCAGGCACAAATTTGATGGTTCATCACAATCGTGGTCAATAAAAATGGGGCAAATCGCTATCTAACACAATGGTAGTCGTTGACGGATTGGTGATAAAATTGATGTCTAGAAATTCATTGTCACTCAACAATTAAATGATATAGTAATTCAATGAAATCATGGGTAGAATTGAGGTTAAATAAAAACACAGGTATAAACTACACTTCAGAAACACAATGAAATCATGGGTAAAATCAGGGTTAAATAAAAACGTGGGTATAAACTACAATTTAGAAATGCAATGAAATCATGGGTAAAATTGGGGTTAAATAAAAACACAGGTATAAAATACAATTCAGAAATACAATGAAATAGTGGGCAAAATCAGGGTTAAAAAAAAACGCAGGTATAAACTACAATTCAGAAACGCCAAGTAAACAAAGAGAATTAAACACAATCCAGTGGCCAAAGGCAGAGTAAACTTCATCCTCAAGTAATAAATTGTAGACCATATGTATTAAAACCCACAGAGTCAATTCACCCTCAAAGGTGATAATTGCAGAGTTAATTGGCACACCAAACGTATATAAAAAAAACATACCGTAAAATCGCCAGGAAATGTATCAAACACATACTTAAATTCCCAGGAAATGTATTGACAACGCAGAGATACTTCGCCAGGAAATGTATCAAACACATACTTAAATTGCCAAGAAATGTATTGACAACACAGAGATACTTCACCAAAAAATGCATCAAAAAACAGACATCAAATGTGGAGGATCATAAGTGGTTCGCTGAGAGAAGGGATAAACAATCATAAAGGTAATCAATCGCAACAAGGCACAATACAATCACTTGTTGGATTACTGAGAGGGGTGGTGAATCGGTAATAAAGAAATAAAATCCCTTTTAACCAAATAATCCAAGTGTTATGTCAATGTAGAATTATCATCCAATAATGAGCAATGAACAAATAAACAATCATACACATACACAGTACATCGGTGTTTTACGTGGAAACCCAAAGTGGGAAAAAACCACGGAATGCTTTTTCTTATATGTCTTGAAGTGTTACATTCATTGGAAGCACCAACTTCCTTTGTTTTCTAGCTGCAACTGGAAGGAGGATCCAACCCCCTAGTTTCTCAGGCTACAACCTGAAGGAAGCTCCAAATTCCCAATTCTCTTGCTACAACCAGAAGGAGGCTACAACCCCTTATGTTCTCCGGCTACAACCGGAAGGTGGCTACAACCACCTATCCTTGCCCCGTCCAACCACCCTGAAGTAGAAGTAGAATGATAGAACCACTGTCACACTATCACTGTGAGATATACCGCTATAAACCTGTACCAATAAATCTGAACCATGCATCAACCTTGCATCAACCTGTACCTCAACCTATAATCAACCTGTACCATAAACAAGTGCATCAACCATGCACCAACCTGTACCAAACAACCTGTAATCAACTTGTACCATAAACAAGTGCATCCAACCATGTACCAAATATGTACCAATCATGTGTCAACTACTCATCAATTATGACTCATCAATATGTACCAACATCATCAACTATACGCCTCATGTATGTGCCTACTCATCAACTACTTGTCTCAACCATGTACTCAACATGTACCTCAACCAAAAGAACTTATCAATTTCATCATCCAAATATGATTTGTAGCTCTGTAATAGACTTGGTGTATATGATGACATTCCTGCAAACCTTCCTTAACTTTAACAACAAGAGACTAGCATTTTCATCAAACTTTTCTTTAGTCTCACATGTCTAGTTTTGGATTAGTCAACAACCCTAACTTGAAGTAATCATAACTTTGTACCTGTAATATATAAAGATCTAAAACTGATACACAATGTTCTTCATTGTGTTTTATGCAATTTCTCCAGGTGTCACTACTTGGAACCTCTCATAAAAGGAGTTATAGCAAAACTGGCATACCTTGTTGAATTCTTCCTTATTCTAGAAAGTGACCTTGTAGAGCGTTCACCGCACATAATATTCGTTTAATTGATATGAAACTATTACAAAACATACTAAAAAATGTACCCTAAACAACACATTTTGTCTCACTGAATTTGGATCTGTTATGAAGAAGTTATGATGTTTTTACCCAAAACACTGATTTTTGACTAGTTTGAAGACTAGCCACAAACCCTATTTTCCACGGAGTGTAACTCCCACAATACAACGACACACAAGCTGAATTTTGTACCATAGATACTTGGATATGTTTTCTCAATGGAATAGTAATTTCACGGTCTGAATCATTATAGAAAAATTTTTATAGAGAAAATGGTGAGATGACTTGCAAATAACATACCTTAGAAAGCACCATCAAAAGAATTTATCCTTCCTTGCATTTCGGCCTTCTTTTCTTCACCTTGCCTCAGAATTTCAGCTTAGATATCCTTGGTTACCTCAGAAACCTATATATATTCAATATTTTCAAGTGTGATTAAAATGAGAGAGCCTTGCGTCTTATTTATACTCTCCAAGTAGCTTCCTTAAAAACATCTTCTAGGTCACTTTACCCATTTTCCTTATTTTAGGGTTAACCCACTTCTAATTTCTCCATTAAATTTATTATTGAAATAATTTATTTTGTATTCAATTTGAATTATAATACACTCATCACTTCACTTTATTATTTACCTTGTAAAATCTCTTAAACCACTTTGACTACTTTGATCTTTTGGGGCTTCTAGATGACATATGAGGGGCCTCCAACTTTGTAAGGCCATAACTCTCAAACTGTGAGGAGTTATGTGACGTTCCACATACCATCAGAAATGGAATGACATTTAATATCCATATAGAATAGTATTACTTCAANAAATTTATTATTGAAATAATTTATTTTGTATTCAATTTGAATTATAATACACTCATCACTTCACTTTATTATTTACCTTGTAAAATCTCTTAAACCACTTTGACTACTTTGATCTTTTGGGGCTTCTAGATGACATATGAGGGTCCTCCAACTTCGTAAGGCCATAACTCTCAAACTGTGAGGAGTTATGTGAGATTCCACATACCACCAGAAATGGAATGACATGTACTATCCATATAGAATATTATTACCTTCAAATATTTCAAAAATCATACCTTTATCCATCAAACAAACTTGGGTCCATTACCCAAACCTGAGTTCTCCAACTTCACATGGTCATAACTCTCTAACCGTGAGGAGTTATGTGACGTTCTACATACCACCATAAATGACATGAAAAGAACTATCCATCTAGGATAGTTTCCCTGACAAATTCACCATCCTTCATCTCATTATTCCACAATTAAGCATGGGTTCTCTTACTTTGCAAAGTGTCTTCCCATGAGGGATTTCACCATAAGGGGACCACTTTGGAGTTCATCCATATTTACTTCTTATCAACCATGAAAAAACAATAATGAACCATATTTACATCAAACAATATTGGGTCCATTACCCAAACCTTTGTGCTATAGGGCTTTCTTCAAAGGTTGGAATCAATGAAAACCAACCTTAATCAACATCACTCAATTAGGAACAATCAACACGGGTAGACGGTTGGGCAACACTATCCTTTGCTCATCATCCACACACAGAAAAGAAGGGAATTAGGATCTATAGGTCTATTAACACTGAAGTGATGACTGTCGATATGGCTCCTAACCGACTGCTCAGGCATGGACTGATGATCTAGGGATGAGGACAAAAGATAAAGCACAAACTCTTCAAATAATCAATAAAACAAACAGAACAATCATAACAATCAAGGATCGGTGGCCAAGGAGATCAAATCGATGCAACGAGCTTAAAGATATGATGACATTAAGTTCTTGATTAAAAATGCTAAGTAAAACACTTTCTTTACACAATAAAAGTATAGAAATGAAAGTGCAAGATCAATACTAATCTTTGATAATCCCAAATCGGATTTGCTATCTTCGAAAATCCCTCGACGAACCATCTATAGTATCCTGCTAAACCCATGAAGATATGCACTTCTGGGACATTCATCGATGCAGGCCACTCCATAATAGCCTCAACCTTTGTTGGATCTATGGTGATACCTTCGTCGGAGATGACATGCCCTAAGTAGTGAATCTTTGATTGATAAAATGAGCATTTGGACAATTTCCCATACAATATGTGCTCTCGTAGACAATGTAGTACCAAGCACAAGTGCTCTTCATGATCCTCCATCGTCCAAGAGTAAATCAAAATATCGACAATGAATACTTGGATGAACTTGTCCAAGTACTTGTGGAACACCCCGTTCATCAAACTCATAAATACCCCTAGCGCGTTTGTCAGTCCAAACTGTAAAAAAATAAACTCGTTATGTTCAAACCTTGTCTTAAAGGCGGTCTTAGGGACGTCATCCTCCTTGATACATAACTAGTGATACACTGATCGCAAATCGATCTTTGAAAACACAGTCACACCCTTCATCTGATCTAACAGATCATCAATCCTTGGCAATAGATACTGATTTTTGATCGTTGCCTTGTTCAATTGATGATAGTCAATGAAGAGTCTCCACAACCCATCCTTCTTTCATATGAAAATAATAGGTGCACCCCACGGTGACACACTTGGACATATGAGTCCCAGGTCCAACAATTCCTTCAGTTGCATTCTCAAATCCTATAACTTCGGGGTCAACATCCAATAAGGCATTCTTGCTATGGGTTCAGTCCCCGGTTTTAGGTCTATGGTAAATTCCAATTCCCTCTACAATTTAATCTAGGTAACTCCTCCGGGAAGACGTCTGAAAACTCTCTCACCACTGGAAGGTGTTCTAGACCTTCCACTACTCCCTTTTCATTTAATGCAAGGATCACATAAAGATTACACCCCTTGCGCATGCTCTTCCATAATTGCAAGGAAGAGATAGACCTCAGGGAAACTCCCTGGTTCCGACCTAAAATCACGCATATCTGTCCCTCATCATCGACCAAGCTCAACCGTTTCGTCTTACAGTTGAGTATCACCTCATGCGATTCTAACCAATCCATACCAATCACGGCGTCATAAGATCCTAAGATCATGATGTACATGTTGGACCTAGTGACAAACTCTCCCAGGTTAAGGGTACAACCCGTAACCTTTCCTCCAACCTTCTGTTTGGCTACTGGAGCCATCTCTACAAAGATAAACTCATCATGTTCAACTTCCTTTACCTTAATCCATTTTAGCGATGCACCAGAAATGAAACTCTCAGTATCACCAAAATATATCAAAATACTAAGGGTATGGTCAACAATGGTACCTAACGTCTCGAGCACAATTGACTAGTGCTCTACCTGGCGGTTATTCACCATTGCATGAATCTGATGGGCCTTGCCCAAATCTCCCATGGTAGTGGGTCTGACTAATCTATATGCTCTATTCCTCTCTACTGGTCAGTGGCACTGGTAGTGTGGCTCCCCACAAGTCCAACACCCATTCTTCGGTCCAGTACTCTTGGTACCCGAAGTAGAAGATGACAGCCCACTGCCCTGGAATCCTAGTTTGTTCTGCTAAATAGGCCTAAATTGTTGCGGCTGCGTTCAACGCTTCTGCTGATGCAATGGTCCCTGGTAAGGAGTCTGCTACTGGGGAATTGGTCGCCGAGGTGTAGTGAAAGTGGATCCTCTCTGAAAGGCATGATACCCTTGCGTCTGATGCTGCTATGCACCAGATCACACGTTCCTTGCTAGTCTCGCTGGAGTCTTGCTCTGACCCCCGCTGATAAGCTCCTCCTCTACTATGAGGGCCTTCTGGACAACATTATGCAAGGTCTGAGGCATCAAAATCCTAACCTTTGCATGTATGCTGACATTAAGGCCAAACAAGAACCTGTTGACCTTAAGTTTCTTAGTATTAAGGTGCAGAGCATACCGAAGAAACTCCATAAAACGAGCCTCATACTCGGGCACCGTACAACCGCCCTGTCATAAGGCATTGAACTCGTTGAGATGACGCTCAATGAATTCCTATGATAGGTACCTCTCTCGGAACCGTTCCTCGAACAATTCCCATGACACGTCCTCGACAGTGTTGGCCCTTGACCAAGTTTGGGAGATTCCTGGTCATGTTGACCTACTTTGGACTTCGACAGCCTGTCGAAGGATGAGCGCAAGACGAAGTGGAGATCAAGGGATCTTGACCCGTTTTTGGGTCCTTTTTAGGTTTTGGGATTATGTAACAAGATTGGGATGTCGGCCCATGGGTTTACCCATGCTTAGGCCCACTTTTATAATGTATAAATATATATCTGGGCACTGTAAGGAAGGTTGCTAGTCAGTTGTAAATGTATGCTAAGTGAAAATTTGGTGTGTAAAGGCTTTGTGCATACTTGCAGAGCTAAGTGCAAGTGGTTGTAACAGAGTGTGGAAGGCTTTGTGCTATAACATGAGGAAGGAGAATCTAGTGATGTGCACAGATCTCTTGTCCTATGCAGAGTAGGGTTTTGGTGGCTCTATGCCTATGACTGACTGACTAAAGACAATAAATAAGAAGAGTTGGTGGACGTAGCCCCAGGGTGGGGGTGAACCATGTAAACACTATGTTGTTCTGCTTTGTGCCTTATCTTGATGTGTTTATGTCTTCTCTTGCTAAGTGCTTTGATAGAGATAGATAAATCTACTTATGCTTTGTGCTAATGATGTGTAAGAATGTTATATCTGACCTATATGAATGTGATTAGTGATTGATTTGCTAGATCTAACCTATCTGTTTATGATAAGTTTTTAAATGCATAAGATCTGAGTGAATGATGCAATGCTCTGTCCCATCTGTGCAATAGAATAGTGGTTGAATATTGATGAACTATCGGTGTTGAGTGCTATGTTAAGTATTACAATCACATATCTGTGTCCCAACTAAGGTTGCTGACACTTGAGTCCTGCAACCACCCCTGCCTCTACCTCAGGTGAGACTTCATCTGCTTCGTAGGTGTTTCCAAAAGGGTTGGTAGTTAGGGTTTTGTTGGTGCTCTATTGTAGCGTTGAACCCTGGGTCTTCCCCTGTGCCAATAGACGACCATGTTCATTTGTGGTAGGAGCGTCTTCCACCATAGAAGAGTGCTCCCCTTCAGTTGAAAGATCATCATGCAGACCTTCATGTTGGAGGTATAGTCGCGAAGTGAAAAGAACATCGCCATATTCTACAACCATGCCTTGGTGGTTGTGCCATCCGGGGCACTAAAGAACCCAGGAAATTTGACCTTCTCAAGTTCGCAATGAATGCTACCAGTACTGGTTAGAGTGTGTGGTGGACCCTCAAGGGGTGCCGACACCCTGGCCTCATCCTTGTCCAAACGGCTAAACAGTGCCTCAAACATGTGCTGAAAGGACCTCATCAGCGCAACCACATCACCCACCGCTATTTGCTCCTGCCCGACAACTTGTTAGTCTCCTTGGGCGTTAGACCCCTCAGGCGTGGATGCTACGGGAGGCATCGCGCCTCCTCCCCTAGCACCCCATTGTCTGCCTCCACGATGTCCTCTAACCATGATTACCTGCACAAATACAAGTCAACTTAATTAGCAACATTATAATCAAATATCATCTCAACGAAATCCATGGTGATCCCAAGTCGCAGGTTGAAACCTCGATCTGATACCATATGTAAAGACCCCGATTGTTACGACTACCAACGAAGCAGAAGGTGCAATTTTTGTTTTGTTTTTAGGCATGAAGGTAATGACGACAACAATTGAACCACACAACTGACGACGAACACCATGAACGTAGATCAAGCAACATACAACAATGACTTAACATTAGCACAACGAGCAACTGGACGAAACATGTGAAAATCAAGGACATATAGAAACAACTAACCGCCTGACACAACACAATGATGCCTACAGGCTAAGGGACAACATCCACATTCCCGACACAATGATATCAATGACCAATAACTAAAACCTCAATGGCGCACAAACCAAACGCATGAAGGCATTACAATCCAAGCACTAACAACAACTTACAATGATCAACAACACCCACAATGGGAAGCACCGACTCCGACCTAGCTATCATTCACCGCTATCCAATAGGACGCGCCATGATGCCCTCATTTGGAATCATGTCATCCCTAGGTGATAGAGATGATAATAACCATGGCGCAACATAACCTAACTGGACCAAGGACTCAAGAAAATCCAGTGTGCTAGGAGTCGAAATAACTGACAAGAAGACTACACCCACACCCCCAAGAAATAGGTCAACAAGACACAGATGACATCTCTCAATTAATTTGCACACACTATTAAACGACTCGATCACAACCATAACCATAATTGTTATGCAAACTTTCTGAGGGTGAGGAGTGAACTTTTATAACCAACAAATCCCATAACTCAACATTATAACTTGTCTAAATTGATATCCCATTATTTTGATAAAAATCAGCAGCAAACTTGTATGTCATTTATTATTAATAAAAGTTATTATTTTCCTTGAATAACAATAAACCTTTAATTCCTCAATCTCTAATCACTCAAGGGATACATTAGATAAGGTAATTATGTATTATCTCGCCCATTATATACTACTCTATGCCACACCTTAGATATTATAGATCTTTGTCGCAACATAGCGTAATATCTCATAAAATTGCTATGCTACCAATAAAATAAAAGTTGCCCTAACGATTAATGAAATCATTGCGCTTGATCAATATATTCATTTAAACCATCAATGTATCGTTGTTTAATTTTCCAAGGTTAACAAGTAAAAAAAAACGAATTCAACAACCAGTTAAACTATAATTCTCTAACATGAATGTTATTGTATTGCTTCGATGTTGTTGACTAAATGTTGTATTTAGTCGCTGTAAGGAATTGCCAAGAAAATTTCTATTCTAATTGTTGTTCTAAATCCGAGTCGTTGTCTAGCAAATAAATCAATTTGTTGTTCATATACATGCTAATGCAATTGCTATCTTATCCCTATCTATGTCTATTAAATAATTAGAATGTCGTCTATATGAATGTTGTTTTGTTTCCTTTCTGTTTAAATTAATCAATTACCTATCGGTCTCATTAAATATACCCGTTGTCCTTTAGATATATAATTACACAAACAATTAAAGGTCGATCTCATTAAAAGAAACACAGACGGGATTAATAAAATAAAAAAACACAGGTAAAAACGTTTTCAAGATATGCTATCTATGAAGATGCAGTTAATCAAAGGGGTAAGGTGGTTGTCAAGAAAATAAAACCATTGTGATAATCAATACAAATGCCCAAAACATAAAATGAAATGACCGGGCATTAAGAATGAAACTCCCAGGCATGGAAACATTGGGTTTAACATTGAGGATGCCCAGAAACACAAAAAAACGTACACCCGGCCAAAACTTCATTGGTTCATCACAATCATGGTCAATAAAAATGGGGCAAATCGCTATCTAACACAATGGTAGTCACTAATGGATTGGTGATAAAATTGTTGTCTAGAAATTCGTTGGCAGTCAACAATTAAATGATACAGTAATTTAATGAAATCGTGGGTAGAATCGGGGTTAAATAAAAACGCAGGTATAAACTACACTTCAGAAACGCAATGAAATCATGGGTAAAAGAGGGGTTAAATAAAAACACAGGTATAAACTACAATTCAGAAACACAAGGAAATTGTGGGTAAAATCGAGGTTAAATAAAAATGTAGGTATAAACTACAATTTAGAAACGCAATGAAATGATGGGTAAAATTAGGGTTAAATAAAAATGCAGGTATAAACTACATTTCAGAAACACAGAGTAAACAAAGAGAATTAAACACAGTCCAGTAGCCAAAGACAAAGTAAACTTCATCCTCAAGTAATAAATCGCAGACCATATGTATTAAAAACCACAGAGTCAATTCACCCTCAAAGGTGATAATCACAGATTTAATTGGAAAACTAGACGTATATAAAAAAAACATATCGTAAAATCACTAGGAAATGTATCAAACACGGACTTAAATTCCCAGGAAATGTATTGACAATGCAGAGATACTTCGCCAGGAAATGCATCAAAATGCAAAGATCAAACATGGAGGATCATAAGCGGTTCGCTGAGGGAAGGGATAAACAATCGTAGAGGTAATCAAGCGCAACAAGGCGCAAGACAATCACTCAAACATGAACAATCAATAGGGGTAGACAGTTGGGCAACACTATCCTTTGCTCATCATCCACACACAAAAAAACAGGGTATTACGATCTATAGGTCTATTAACATCGAAGTGACGATCATAGATCCGACTCCTGGCTGACTGCTTAGTCGTGGACTGATGATCTAGGGATGAGGAAGAAAGATAAAGCACAAACTCTTCAAATAATCAATAAAACAAACATAACAGTCATAGTAATTAAGGATTGGTGGCCAAGGAGATCAAATTGATGCAACGATCGTAAAGCTATGATGATCTTAAGTTCTTGATTAAAAACGCTAAGTAAAACACTTTTCTTTACACAATAAAAGTACAGAAATGAAAGCGCAAGATCAATACTAATCTACCATGCCAAAATAAAAGCACATGTACCATATCCTAAGGTGACAGCTCTGAGTCGTTGTCCCGTGCACTCCGTCCAGCTCTCGCTTGCCGACAGATATGACTCCACCGATACCTCCCAGCTAACGCTAGAGGTACTCTTCTTCCCCTTAGCCCCCTGAGCCATAAAAGGGCCACACACACTAAAAAAAAGAACAAATCGCTCCCAGCTCACCTTGCAAGACCGAGCTACCACTTGTCACCGAGTTGGGTATCCCAACTCCCACAATATAAGTCAGTCAAGTCAAAAATTATGTAGCATAACGTTACACATGAAATAAGAGATCCATCCATCCTCCTCCTCCTCCTCTTCCCTCCTTTATATAGAGTTTCTAAGTGATTTATTTCCCAAATTCCCATTTAATTTATTGTTCAATAATTTAATTCAAAAAAATCCTCCCCCATACACATGTCACCCATTCGCTTCGTTGCACCAGAAATTAATTTCATTAATTATTTAATTACTCCTATTTCCCTCACCCACCTAAAATCATTCCTAGAATCAATCCTAGGTGTCCCCATATTCCCTTACACATTTTAATGACTTACGCCCTTACTAAATTCCTAGTTGAGTTCAATTTAGAAAGTTCTTAAAGGAAAGGTTCCTTACTAAGTTGGTCGTTCTACTTTTTTCTTATGTTTCCCTTTTTCTTTATGTTTCCCCTTTTTCCCATAGTTTCCTAATTCTTTTAAGTTTCTCTCTTTTCCCATTTTATCTAAAACTCAAATTAACAAGGGTAGAAAATTACCCTTTTTACCCTTTTTCTTTTTAATTAATAAATTTTTAATT
>SNQJ01S0243564.1:0-13323 GCA_010110895.2 Picea sitchensis
TTTAATAAAAAAAACATTGTTGTAGAAATAAGTAACTCATTATCATTCATTTCGTGTTTAAGAAACATACTGTTAAACAATTGTCAATTTGACATATCAAATCGTGATAAAAAAAAATTGAAAAATAGTCATTAGAAAGCTAAAACAATTATTCACAAGTTTTGTTTTTACTGTAAAGTGAAATTCTAAATAAAAAAAATACTTTTATATGTCGGAAGTTGAATAACTTGTGAAAATACAGTTGTTTTTGTCATAAAACAAGCAAAAGTGTAACCCACCTTCATGATTTCACCCTTATTTTTTATGAGTTTTTCTGCACATAATGGACATCAATTAGGCTAGGGAATGTTACACAAGTTGTCATCTTTATATGAGGTAAATTCCTTTATTAATAAGATATTTTTGAGGAGGAATATTTACAATCTCAAAATGAATGGTATAATATGGACATCATCTTAATGCCTTCAACTCACTTGTAGATCAGATCGAATCAATTGGAGGCAAAGCAAGGGAGGAGGAGAGATATGTGATCATGTTGAGTAGTGTATTTAATTCATGGGATAACCTCAAAATGGATATAAGTGGATCTACAAACAATAATCGATTAAATATTTATGATATTGTGAGTAAAATTTTGCAAGTAGAAACATATAAGCATTTCTAAATTTACCCATTGAACTAAAATCTCATTCTCAAGAAGTCATTCCAAAGAGAGAAAAGATGAGATATCTAGTGGGAGTTGTATATAAAACTCAAGAGCATCATATGCTAGTAGAGGAAGGACAAAGAAGGAAATCATTTTCTTAAAGTGCTATCAAAAGGGGCACACTAAAAATGAATGCAACTTCTACAGAGCTTGCAAAGAAGAAAAAAACAACATTCCATTTTCATTCTTTATAATGGTTAGAAAGAAGTTTGAAGTATTTACTTGAATTCCTCATTTTATTCTGATGTTAATAATGAAGAAAAATTCCTTAGGGACTTGGGTTCCTCTTTCCATGTGACATTTGGTAGAGAATATTTTGTGGACCATGAAGAAATAAATATTGCCAAGGTTCTTGTTAGTGATAAATTCTCCTACAATATCGAGCTTGGACTATTAATGGTAAATTTCAAGGATGGAAGAGCATGAATTATCCATAAGTTTAGGCATAATTCAAGCTTCAAGAGGAATCTCATATGAGTGAGTAAAACTTCTAATTTTTGGGTTGGTGTAATCTTCATGAGAATATTCTACAAATTGGTACATGGTGCATTGATATTGTCAATAGGAACATTGATTGGTACACTATATCATTTGTATTTTTCTACCTATTTCAATGGAAGATGGAATGATACTTCTATGGTGTTAATAAAAAGATTGCATGGTAACAAATTCAAAATTACCAAGTCTTATGCTTTGGCATCATGGGTTGAAAACATTAAGCAACAATGTGATTTTTAGAGGCTTTAGTAACGAAATGAAAAAATCCTTATAACTATTTGAGAATTGTGTCTTTGTGAAGCATAAAAGAGTCAAATTTTCTTTAAGTGAAAATAGGTGAGAAGATAACTTGAGTT
This sequence comes from Picea sitchensis, assembly GCA_010110895.2. Classification (NCBI taxonomy): domain Eukaryota; kingdom Viridiplantae; phylum Streptophyta; class Pinopsida; order Pinales; family Pinaceae; genus Picea; species Picea sitchensis. The sequence goes on from SNQJ01S0243564.1 coordinate 1,561, forward strand.
TATTTTCTCTAATATATCTTGGTAGTTAGAATTATATCATTGGAAGGTGGAAAATATGTGTTCACTTGCATAGATATATTGTATAAGGAGGAAGAGTGGCATGTTACAATATTTCAACAAGTTTGTGATTCTAGTGGAAAAATAAATGGAAAATAAGGTAAAGATCCTACCAAGTGAAAGTGGTGGAGAATATTGTTACAAAAGGTTTGACTAGATTTTCTAAATTCATGGCTTTGCGAGGTATAGAACTATTATCATACAAGTCTTGGAAAAATGGCATTACTAAAAGATTGAATCAAAATCACTTAGAGAGAGAAAGAAGCATGATGGTTGATACAAATATCAACAATGGGTTTGGGGAATGGGTGATTTCAACCTCTTTCTATATACTAAAAATGTATCTCTCTTCTATCTTAGGGAACAACATTCTAGGGAATGGAGTGGGAGGAAGCCTTTTATGGAACACCTATTTGTGTTTTGATCTAAGACATACATACCAATTCCAAAGGAAAACATGAAGACATTAGATCTAAAATTTGTTAGTTATATCCTTATTGGCTATATCGCTGGAGTTGAGGGATGTATCTATGGATTCCTTCAAAGAAGACAAATTTGAATTTTTCTAGGATAACATGCAAGAAAGTACATCCAATAAGGTAACGTTTGAGGGAAAACATGAGATAAGAAGATCGTTGTGGGTATTTAATGAAGACAATCAACCAAAATCATTTCAAACTCAATATGGACATCTCAAAGACTCAACAACATGAAAAATATCATGACAACAAGATGAAAATAATCCCACTATTGATTAAGAGCCAAGGAGAAGCCTTCTTCAAAGATGAAGGTCAAAGAAGTAGGTGTACTTATCTAAAGAAGTAGGTGTACTTATCTATAGAATGTTGTTAGATTTGTGTAAGTTCATTTGAAGAGGAGCCTAATACTCTTGGCAAAATCATCAATACGAATGGAAGTTGTCATTAGAGGATGGGAATGGAAGATAAGGCAAAGCTCTTAAATTGAAAAATTAATGGAGAATTAATTATTTAAAATATTGATGGTTGTTTATGTGCAAACTTGCTAAATTAGAACTTAGACAAAAAGGGAAAACTTATTTATAAAAGGAATGTGAAACATAACAGGGAATTTATTCTAAAGAAATTTCATTTTTTGAACTCAACTAAGATTTAAGAAAGGTGTAATTAAATTAAATAAATAAAATTCTGGTGCAACTAAGAGATCAGGTGACAAGTGTATGGGGGAGATTTTTCCAAATAAAAAAATTTAATAAAATAATTGTGTTTGGCAACTAGTAAAACTCTATAAAATAAATGACTAAGGAGGGGAATGCATCACATCTGGTATGATAAACTCTTTATAGATTTTATCTCTAGATTCAAACAACGCTCAATCCAGTTTTAATTTGTTCCTTAGTGTTATGCATTCTTGGCGAGTCGAAAAGTACAAAGCGGTTGTTAACTTATATCCGGTTGAAATGAGTCTAAATTATCCTAAGGGATTTTACGATCGAGATTTTTCCTTTATTTTTCATAGCTTACTCTTTAATTTTAAGGGATATTTCGCACCTATCACAGTTACGAATTTTCTTCCAGAATTAGTCGGACTGTTTAACACCTCTGACACTCTCCTAGCATAGCGTTGTTTTTGGATTTTGATAGCATTAAGTAAATTCTTGGACTGTTGGCAGAGTTGAGTGGGTTCTGAGAAATTTTTATGGAGATCCATACATCTCTCCTGGTTTAAACCTTGCCTCAACAGATCTTTATATCACTGCGTCTTTTGACCCTTACCTCGTTCGCGTGTGCGCCCAGGTCAGATTGGCTTCGGGAGGATTCCTTATATCTCTTCGTTCCTTTCCCTCATCTTGCAATCCTCACAGCGACCTCGATGTCTTCCAGCTACCTAACCCCTCCCTTACTCAACGATTCGTCTTCAGATCCCCTGCGCTTTACAAGTTTTATCGCCTATCTGGTTTCCTCTGATGCCCACGATCTTCTCCCTCAACGTATGTCGGATTTTTTTTGAGCGACTTCCAGGCTCTGTGCCTTCCCTCTGGTAGTTGCGTATATCCCTCATGGAATGCCCGTGATTTTGGTGTACTTCCAGCTCAGTCCTCGACCTGCGCAACCCTCTCTTTCCATTTTTATCACGATACCTTGGGTTGATTTCGGGAGTTTCAGACCCCTTTTATTGGACCTGTAGGTTCCTTTTAAATTTTGTTTTATTTTGGGCGCCTTAGCGCGACTCCTTTATAGGTTCATTAAGAGTTATGATTCCAGCCTTTATCTGTCTATTGGCGATTCTGGGTGAATGAATTACCATCGCTGGTGAACATAAAAGTTAATTATGGTGTAGTTCATGCAATTTATCGGATCATGTTGATGGTTTTTATGGTGCTTTTATGTCTGCCTTATTTAAACAATCTCAAAAATATATATAACGATAAAACTTATTTAAATTTAAATAAAACGTGTTTCTGTATATTTTGTTTTAATTGGTTATCACCACCACACCCCAAGGATAGCGTGGATATAAGAGATTGTTGATCCACAACTTTAATTGATCCTTTGATCCCCCTCATCCGAAGGATTCCACCCTTTTTACTCTCAGCCGAATCCATCATGTTTTTCTTGTTTACCAGCTTTTTCCAACAGTTTTATCCCCAGGCCGACCAGTCTCTCTTGCAACCCGCAATTATTTTGCCAACCCTCTAAGCTTGGTTATGTTCCAGCTCTTCCCTACCTAGTTGCACTCCTTCGTTATGGTAAGGCTCCTACTTGGTCTATGTTGCAGTGATAGCTAGATCACAGTCTCACTATCATAATGATTACAGCTCATAACTACCCTTCTAACGCTAAGCTCTAGTTCTACTTACTTTTGGAGTCAAACTTGGATAAGCACTCATGAGCTTTAAGTGGTTTCCTAACTACCACTAATGCTATAACTAAGCCGCTTGTTTCTCTAGCTTTCACAAACTTAGAAGAGGCAGGTAATTACTTAATTGATTACAGTGAATACATGTAACTATTGTAACAGTACCGGCTTAGATAGAACTCTTAATTCGTTACATAACAATCAGAGGTTAGTATAAGATATCCTCTTGACAAAATGTTGATTTATGCTTAGTACTTTCCGCTCCAAGCCTAAATGATTGATTCCACTGACATACCTACTGATCTAAACTTAAGAGAAGCATTGAATAGAGATTTTTATATGGACTTCGGATATGTTCATTATATGCCTAGCATTGAAGAAAAATGGACCATTTGAGTAGAAAAATTTTGTCGAACTTTAAAATTTCCATTTATTTCAGGATACTTAAGACAGTTTGTGATGATGGACTATAACCTAGTTGGGACACCTTAAGTGGGACTGAAGTTTTTAAAAGAAATGTGTCCCAAGAGAGACAAATATTAGAAAGAGATGGGCAATAGGATCAAAGATTAGAAAGAGATGGGCAATATCATCATTTATGGAATCTATGATACGCATTACATTGATATTTCATGAGCATTGGAAATCCTTCATGGAAAATCTTGGAAGGTAGCATTGAAGTGCTGTAAACAAAATCATGAGATACCTATATGGCACCACGGACATTGAGATATTTCTTAAAAAAATTAATGATGCTGAAATAAAAGTTTCCTATTTGGATGGTTAGGTGGATGCACATTGGGCAAAGGATGTAGATAATAGAAAATATACGAATGCTATTTTTCCCTTTTTGGAGGAGCAAACGAGCACTCCATTGATTTGTCAGTATTGAGGAAAAATATATCACTACTACCGAGGCTTCCTAGGCTTCCAAGGAAATGATTGAATTCAAAGAAGGACGATTGATTGTTAATTGAAATAGCAAAAATGCTTGACAAAATCATTCAATCAATGGAGATAAATTCTTTCACGGACTCCATTGAAATACTTATATCGTAGAAAAGTTAATTGGCAAGTGGAAGAATATTAGAAAATGTGACAATAATTTTTCCGGTTTAATGATTTTCGTACATGATTTATAACATAAAAGTGTCACATAGTTTTGAATTCACAGAATTAACCCATGATTTGTGAATTAGTCCATTATTTTACTACGCTACTATTCTCTTTTGGTATAATATACTCGTCTAAACTCTCGAGAGATAACACAGAAATATGCAGTCTGTTGTGCTTTTTTAAAACTGTAAACACAAATCTTCGAAACGTTTCGGCAACGGTTTATTTATTGGTTTTTTCTGGGATTAATTTTTTACATATATTCTACCGGTTAAGATTTGCCATTACACCAAAACCCGCAGGTGTTAGTAAACTTCCAAATCAGCAACATCACCTTGAGTGGGCGGTTAGTCCAACACCCCTAGTCCACGAGAGGTGCGGCGGTTAGTCCAACACCCCCCCTCCGACGTAACTCAAGGGAATTGAACCTGGGTCAAGGCTTTAATACCATATCAAACAAAATAGAACACATACTCGATAATTTGATACACGAACCCTTACAAATAAATAGGCTAGGAAAGCCTATAGCAAACCCCTACCTTTGTGGATATGAAAACAACCTAGAAACTATAAATGAATACAGCTATAACAACCCTGAAACCAACTCTAACAAATCGTTGATATTTCGACATTATTCCAACACTTCCCCTTAATAGAGAAATGGATTCTCAACACTCCAAGTAATATGAATAATATGTCTGTTGGTCTAAGTCTCAACTAGGCCTACATCATTACAACATAACTTTAACAATTGACTCATCAACTATGCTTTAATCTTGGCCTTCTTCGTTGTTGTATGATGTTTGTCCTTCTTTTTGTGTTTCCTACTCCAAACTTGAAACACTTTAACTCTTGTTTTCTACTCCATTGTCATTCTTGTGTATCTCTTCTTTCTCAACCTTGATTTCTGGTTAATGTTCCTTGTCTTCAACATTGCTTCAAGTTCTTGGAATATGAGTTCATTTTTAGTACTTGCAGATTCTACAAAATTCTCATAAGTGGACTGTTGTTTCTCTTTCTGAGTACAATTATCAATGTCCTGCTCAAGGGATTCTTGCAACATTAGCTCATAGTAATACTTTATTTCTTCAGGACTCCACTTCATAAAAAACGACTCAATTTCTATATCTATAATACAATCTTCTTCTTCTTCAGTGTTCATACAGTCCTCATCATAATATAATGTTTCATTGCATTTGTCACAATATGGCTTTTGAAACAATTCCTTAATAAGTTTTAATTCTTCATCAAACTTATCTCGCACTTTACCTAAGTGCTCAACATCACATTCTTCCTTAGTAAACCCTGCACACTCAAAAGCATTTATTAGAATATCAAAACATTTTTTGCTATTTTCATTGTTCTCTTCTCAGAGAGCTTTCTGATTTTTCTCCTCTTCATCTTCCTTCTCTTCCTTCTCTGCAACAATAAAGTTGTCTTCCACTTGATTTGTGTATGCAAGTGGACCATTCTTCTCACCAAACAACAACTCATCAATAAGATGTTTCTCATGCATCAATTTTGACCACTCTTCCTTAGATGAATTGTCTTCATCAAATCTGACTTCATATGTCTCTCCTTCAAATAAATCTTCCTCCACAAGGTTTTCAGTCTCATGAGTTGTTTTATAGTTGTCTTCATCAGCTTTAGCACATTCCAGTTCATCAACAATCTGAGTTGTTGAATTCATCAAATTACTACATATTGCATTAGTAGTTTCCTCATTATCACGGATTACTTCATTGGCATTGTCTTCATTAACCATTGCAACTTCAATACTACCATCTTTGGTTTCTATTTCAGTTATTATATTGTCAACACAATCATCATTATTCACATGTGACTGAGCACAATGGAATTCAACATCTTCTCCATTAATTTCAGAAGTTTCCTCATACAAAGATGCATTTGTTTCAAATTCATCATTCCAATGTATGTCTATACAGTGGGGTTCATTCACAACAATCTGGCTAAGTTCAATTTTACCCACATAAGCTTCTTCAAATGCACTGATATGCTCCAAAGTGTTTATTCCCTTTGCACCATACTTCATTTTTATGATATCCCAAAACATTTTTGCATTCTCTATTTTACCAAATTCATATAACAGAGCATACATGATGCCATTATTCAATGCTGAACTAACAAGATATAATGTTAATTTATCTCTTCTCTTCTCAGTAGGATCTTCATAACCATTTTGAACAAATTCCCGTAAATCTACTGATCCAAGTAAACCTTCCATTTTCATTTTCCAAAGATCAAAATTTTTACCTGAAAAATTGGTATTAACCTTTTCAATATTGCATTGATTTCTTCATCTTCATCAATCTACTCCAGATCCGCAATCTGATCCTGGTCTCCATTAGGTATGTGTTCCTCAGCTACTGCTGAAGACACTTTATATTTACCTGCAAAATATATTTCCTCTGCTCTTTGAATCTTTCTCCCCATCTGTTTGAATTCTCTCTGGAAATTTTTAAGTCTCCTTTTTCGGCCCATGACAGCTTCTCTTGTATGCTAACAACTCTTTCCTTCACGAATTCTGCAACATTTGTCAATTGAGGACCAATCGTGGCCCCTCAGTTTTTTTCACGGAAATAGAAGAACCGACAACACTCTACCACAGTGGCACTCTCTGTCGCTGGGATCCTTCACTTTGCAACGGTGGAAACACTCACGGTGACCACAATACACGGTGGCAACTTTATTTTACGCCTCATGCGGGCACCTCATGTCTCACTTCACGGATAATTCTTTGCTAACAACTTTCAACAACAACGAATTCCTTTACGCAGTGATCTTGTGTCAACTGCTCACAAACAACAGCTATAAAATGATGGCAGTAACAAAACTACGCCACATAGAATGTACAACAATCAAGGAGTGGCTTTCTAACTGCTTCTTTGGGTGTGTCTCCACCTCTCACTCGACGTCCGCTCCTTCAACTGAGATCCAATGCAAGCCCTCAAATGGATCACGACCCACACTGATAAAATGATGGCCTAGGCACTAGATTCGTCGGGTGTGAGAAGTTTCTTTCAGTCGACGGATTTATTCTCTCCGAAAGAACCTTACAAGTATGGTTCACCTTGGCTTTCACTTGGACCGAAAGCACCTTACAGGTATGGTTCACTTGGCTTTCACTTTAGCCAGCTTCTCCACGCCTCCAAAATGACTCCTCTTGGCTCCTTCTTGAACACCTTTCACTTTTCACGTGGGACTACAACCCATCAAAGCTGTGGTATAATTGCACCTTGTGGAAAATCAGGGTTCTTTCAAAACAACGTTAGCAGCTGCTCCTTCAGAAAGAGAGGACGAGACAATAACAAGCAAACCAGAGTTGTTCTCTTCAGACAACAACGTGGGCATCTTAACTCTGTCTAAAACTTATACTGCTCTAGATCATCACTAGTGGCTTATGACGATATTCTACCTACGCACATCTTATCCACGCTGCACAAATCCTCCAATCTGTAGCAGTCAAGTTGATAACATTAATGAGCAGTGATGGGCGGCTCTACCTTTCTTCCCCGAGTAGCGTCTCTCCAGAATCACAACGTTTTTCCTGGGCGTCCTTTACTTCTCTTCACTTTAGGATGATCACTGACTAACTTTGCCCCTTCGCCTTCAGATGAGCATGTAACACCACTCTCATTCCTAGGGCTCGAATTGCAGCTCGAATTCGGTCATCTGAATGTTCTTCTCATTACTCTGGGCAATCCCATAAGGGATCTAAGCTCAAATTGGCTCTGATACCATGTTAAGATTTTCCATTACACCAAAACCCACAGGTGTTAGTAAACTTCCAAATCAGCAACATCACCTTGAGTGGACAGTTAGTCCAACACCCCTAGTCCACGAGAGGTGTGGCGGTTAGTCCAACACTACCATTAAAACTAAACATTCTTTCGATTTTTTTCGGTATTAAATTTGGAATATCTAATACCGATAAAGGTCAAAGCATTTGGAATGATTTTTCTTGAACTATTTTCTTATTGAAATTTTCATTTTAGAGTATAATTTAAACTATGAATGGTTACTTATTTACAAGTATTTTTTATTACTGGTTTGAGAAATTATTAATATTTTTAAGTAAAGCACAAATTGGTGGTAAACCATAGATATCAATTTGATAGAAATCGTGCAGGCTAAATGATGAGAAAATATACGGGCACGCTCCATCAGGGTTCTTCCAAATCACAGGTATTGCAAATGAAGACAAAACTATTAATATGAATCCACAATATGAGGTCTCGGAAAAAAAACATCATCTGGTCTTTATATTCCACAAAATTTGGGAAAGAAGTGTTTCTTAAAGGTAAGAGATGAGAAATTATATAATTTCAGGAGAAAAAGACATTAACTGAGATACATTGGGCACGCTTTAGTCTTGTCGTATGTTTCCAAACCGACATTAAGTTCCAGGTAGAGAACATATACATCCCAAGACAGACTGGGATGCCCGACAGTCGTTACATCTATAGAAACATTACTTCCATCGCTTACGGAAGAAACTCTTTGACAATGAGCCCAATGACGTACTATACTGGAACTAACGAATGCTGCCAAAACGAGAGCACAGTGCACAATTTGAATCATCATTCACTGTGATGAGGAGGAACTATTGCTGTAGCTATTGACTGTGGTGCTCCTTTCTCGGCTTCTGATCATTCTCATTATCGCTTGCTTTCAACAGTACAAATGAGATGACGGAAGCAAGGGAAGCTAAATTTTTAAACTCGTCTACTCTTTGAAACAAGAAACCTGATCGTTGAGGTAGAATGTGGATGATACTGTGTTGATGCAGACTTCCCTCCGATTTCGAGGGCACCCAAAGAAGAATGCTGATCTCGCGGAGTGTTGATGCAGACTTGCCAAAGCTTTACATAACACTGCAGGCATGCGGATTCTCGTCACTGAAAAGGCTGGTAGCTTTATCATCCATGACGGCAGAGGAAGACAGAAGTTCAGAATGATAGTAGCCATGGACAGTCCCGTTGATAATATCCATGTGTTTCGTAGTTGTATGTGGAAGCTGCATGACTACTGCTTTGCTGATAATGGTATTGAGAAGAATAAGAATGGTAGTGGCTGTCATAAGGATACGGCCAGAATTGCGCCTTCTTGCCAGTACTTCTTACAGCATTCAAAACGGTCATCTGATCGGCGTATCCAGTCACTGTGACTTTCTGTTTCTGGATGTCTAAGTCGATCGTTTCCACTCCTGAGTTAGTTCAAATTTCAAATTAGATAACCGTTGAAATGCCATAATATAAACAGACCAATATAGTTTCTGTAATATACCCAGCAGCTTATAAATCGCATATAATAGAAGAGAGTGGTAGACAACGGCCACGGCTATCATATAGCAGAAAAAAGAGTGGAAACAGCAACGGTAGGTTAATCTTATAGAGACAGGATTTTTACAATTAATCTTATACAATTAACATGGTATTGTTAGTTTTCGCAATCGCTTCATGCTCTGAGCCGCTGTAAACCTAGCAGCTAGGTCTCGCTCATGAGTTCTGATAGGGGCGGCGAGCCGCCGCCGCCTCTCTCTGCTGACGATGTCTTCAGACGCATTCTCATCGCTGAAGGAAAATTGCCGGCCTCCGACCCCCCTCCAAGTTCGTCAAAAAATTGGATAAAATCCCTAAAATTGTCCTCCCCGGGAACAACCCATGCAGATCGCGCTGTCGTTAGTGTTGGCATATAATAATTTCTACCTACCACCATTAAACCGAACCTTCTACTCAACCGCCGTCACTGTTCTTCCACCGCCTGTCATGAACACTCCAGAAAACTCTGCCGACACTCCAGACTGGCTCTCGAGCCTCCAGAAGGTTCTTCTCCCTCTATAAAATCATGCATTGTAACCATTCATCTGTGTGTTCAATAGAATCACCATTTGTTGTGTATTTCGTTGTTTTACCTCTGCCCACACATCGTGGTATCAGAGCGAGGTGAGCGAACTGTTGTGAGAGTGTGAGAGGAAACCGCAGCTTCCAGATAGAGCAGTGAGGTCAAGCGTTGAAGGTTGCAGTAAGCAGACAGCGTGAAGATATTGCCGCTATTTCCTGTTAAATTTTTTTTTGGCTCGTTTGAAGGCAAGGTCAGCGATGCATTTTTACTGTTAATCTACTTTTTCGACTCTGCAAGGGAAATGCGTTGTTGTAAATGTGAATGTTCCTGAAGTTGAATTTTTTTTTCAAATAGATATATTCTCTCTGCTTCAGTCTCATTTAGTAGTAATTTCAAATATCTGCTAGCGAGTTCTTGTCAAGCTGTACTTCTGTGTTCAATATTCTGAGATACTGTGTGTACTACAGTAGCTATACTATTTTTTTAATTATGGTACTCATTGCCACAGTTCAGAGAGTTCTTGTCAGTTTCTTGTAGAGCCGCCCAACTCGCCCGTGGTTGCTCTTAGTCTGTCCCTCCCAATCAACGCCACAGTTGCTCATATTTTCACTGCAGGGGAATTGAGCCGTGGACACTTGTTAACGAAGGAAAAGAGAGCACATGAACGTTTGAAGTGTAGCAGGGATCTGTGAAGGAAAAAGATTTGTAAAGAGCACTTGCCCCCTTTTACCATACTCTGTCTATTTTGCTGAAATTTTTGGGCTTGATTTATTTTAAGAAAATGGCATTTCAGCAGCTCATGATTCCAACATTTTCTGGGAAAAGTTATGATAATTGGGCATTTAGAATGAAATTAGCATTTGATTCATATGAGCTAACAGATATAGTAATGAATGGCTATACTGAACCACAAGATGAGTCTATTTTGAGTACTGATGAAAAGAAAAAGCTTGATGAAAATAGGAAAAAGAGTAAAAGGGATTTGCAGATAATTGGAAAAGCATTGGACGATTCAGATGTTGGAAGGATTAAACCGGCCACTATAGCCAAGCAAGCATGGGACATTCTAGAGACAGCTTATCAAGGCACTAGCAAGGTAAAAATCGCTAAACTCCAAGCACTTAGAAGGGAATTTGAAAACTTGCAAATAAAAGATTCTGATACAATAGATCAGTTTACATATCGTGTTACGGAGTTGGTTAATCAAATAAGGCAAAATGGTGATGAACTAGTAGATCAGAAGGTTGTGGAAAAGGTTTTAAGAAGTTTGCCTAGAAAATTTGATGCAATTGTTGTGGTAATTGAAGAATCTAAAGATTTAACTAAATATTCTATGGATGAGTTGGTTGGCTCCTTGAAAAACTATGAAGACAGGTTGAATAGGAATGACAATACCTCATTGGAGCATGCATTCAAAACACAAATGTCATTTGGCAGAGGCATAGGAAGAGGAAATCCAAGTTTAAGAGGAAGAGGAAGAGGAAGAGGAAGAAGTAACTTTCAAGGAGAAGAAAGAAAGTATCAAGACCCAGGAGGAAGGAGAAATCAAAATTTCAACTCAAGGGAAAGAAATTACAATCAAGCATCTCAAAGGTATGACAAATCAAATATTCGATGTTATTACTGCAAGAAGTATGGTCACTTTGCAAATGAATGCCAAAAGAAACAAGCAGATATGAGAAAGCAAAATGCACATTTTTCTGAGAGTAGTTCTGAGACATTGTTTATTACATGTGATGTAGCACAAGAAAATGCAAGTAACATTTGGTTTCTTGATAGTGGTTGTAGTAACCATATGACTGGAAATAAAGGGTTGTTTGAGGATTTGAATACATCAGTTAAAGCACAAATTAAATTGGGTAATGATAATATTGTAGAAGTCATGGG
>SNQJ01S0243565.1:0-13323 GCA_010110895.2 Picea sitchensis
TGGGTATGTCAATTTTTAATATCCCCTCAACTCTGTTGGGATCTACCTTTATCCCCTCTTTTGAAATAATATGACCCAACAACTTTCCTTCTTCCATGGCGAAATTTGACTTCTTAGGGTTCAACGAGATTCCAAACTTTATACACTTCTGAAATGCCCTTCTTAGATGCTTGAGGTGTTCCTCATCTGAAACAGAACACACAATGATATCATCAAGGTAGATAACAATGAATCTGTCCTTTTCATCAACAAAAGCTATGTCCATATCTATTTGAAATGTTGCCCCTGCATTCATGAGCCCAAAAGGCATCTTGGCATACATGAATGTCCCCCATGGAGTTGTGAACATTGGCTTTTCCTAGTCATCAGGGTGCACCATAATCTGATTGTATCCAGAGAAGCCATCCAACATTGACATTTTCTGAGAACCCACCACCTTCTATAAAATATGATCCATCTTAGGCAGTGGGTAGTTGTCCTTTAGAGATACTCTGTTTAAATTCCTGAAATCCACACACAACCTGATTTCTCCACTCTCTTTTTTGGCTGGCACCATATTTGCCACCCATTTAGAAAACCTTAGGGGTACTATGATCTTGGCTTCAAATAACTTCTTTATCTCTTTCTCAATCAGAGGCATCAGTAAAGGATTTATCCTTCTTAATTTATGTTTGAAAGGTTTATGATCTTCTTTGATTGGGATAACATGTTGAAGTATACTGGTGTCATAAACTTTCAAATCATCATATCTCCAGGAAAAACCATCATGGAAATCTTTCATTAATCTGATATATTTCCCCTTGACTTCAGGGCTGAGTGTTCTGGACAACTTAATGATCTTTGAGTCCTCCTGAGTCCCAATATTGCAATCTTTTACATCCCCTTCATTCACTGTAATTTTTGGACTTCTTGCCACATCATTATTATCAAAGAGTTTCTCCAATGGGACCAGACCCTTGGGAATGATGTTTCTCTTTAGCTGAACTATGTCTTTGCCTGCAATTTGATTGTCAAAGTACCATTCCTTTGTGAAAGCAGTTGCATCTACCTCTTCATCACAATATTCTTCATCAATGTTCAAATTCTCGAATTCATTCTCCATCTTGAGGAAGCTTTCTATTTGTTTGTCATCCTCAAAAACTTGCCAGTACTTAATATTATCTGGTAATCCTGGCCTGTACTTGACCTCAACCTTGTATTTTCTGTCAGGGAAGATTAGAACTTTGAAAAACGTTGCTGAAGTAGCCAAGGCATCAACGATCTGATTATGTTCTCTTGGAATTGCTGAAAGATTATACTCTGGAAATTTCTCAAGGAGATCTAGTACTAAGTTCCTATAAGCCCTCAATCTGGGATGTTTTGCTTGGTTTATACCTTTGATTTGATTGATAATTAGCTCAGGGTCTCCATGTACATCAATTCATTTGGAACCCAATTCTTTCAAAAGCTTCAACCCCAATATTAATGCTTCATATTCTGCCATGTTATTCGTGCACTCAAAAACAAGTTTATAAGAACACAATTCTGAATCTCCTTTGGGATGATTGATCCATATGCTAGCCCCTGCTCCTTCTCTACAGGAAGCTCCATCGGAACTCATCTTCCATGTCTGATATTCTGCGTTATCCTGCTTCTCTGAATACTCCTCAATCTGCTGATTAGATCTCTCTTTGTCAGACATATCAATTTCTGGTTCTTTCTCTTCAAAACACAGGTCATTGAAGAAAATGGAAGATCCCAACTCAGTTTCCACAGAGTAAATGGGATGATTACTCGACTGTGACTTGTTACTGACCATGTATTTGAGTAAAACCTCTCTGTACAACCTTTTTTTTTTACCAAAGACATGGATAGTGGCGTATGACTTGTCCATATGGAGAGTTCCCTTTAATTTTGCGGCCCAAGACCTTGACAACAACATGCCAAACTTGGGAGGAATATCAACAACCACTACATCCATAACCATGTTTTTTGTTGGGATCTGTGCCAAAGATACCACCAAATCTTTAATAAGACCTAGGCACTTCACCTTCCTAGAATCAAAAGAGAACAAGTCTTTGTAAGGCCTTGTGATGTCTAGGCCTAGTTGGTCCATGACCACCTTGAGCATTAGGTTATGAGATGCTCCTGAATCCAACATGGCATTATGCAGAGTCATATCATGGATTTTCAGGCTGACATAGAAAGGGGGGACTTCTTCATTATCACTATTTTCTTCAACTCGTGGTCCAAATAAGATGACAGTGTGATCATCTTGTATGTTCAGGGTATCAGAAGTTTGTTCCATCTTAAGCATCTTGATGATATGATTTCTATATTCGCTATTCTTGATTAATTCATTGAATGGTACATAAATTTTGATCTTGGCCATCTCACTTTCAAAATTAAATGAGGGTGAGGTTTTCTCTACCCCTTTGGTGACTGTTTATTTCCTCGCCTCTAATATTTTCCTCTGGGGCTCTTCTTTCTGCTTTCCTTTTTCCACAATACCCTTTGCAGTAGAATCCTTTTTGGGCTGACTTGAAGAGGGTATGTTACTTCGAGCTTCTTTGTTGGGGTTTCCTTTTGGAGGATTTCCTTTTGAACGATTTCCCCTTGGGGGGTTTTCAGGCACTCTCTGATTTCGAAGATTGTATTGTCTCTGGAATTGCATGATTGCATCCTACAATCCTGCTTGGTAATCTTCCCTTTCTATTGATAACCTTTCCTCCTCATCTTGCATAAATATCTCACTTGCATCCATGAACTGGTCATGTTCTTCTTTAGTCAAAAAAACCCTTGTTTCTTTATCATCACAGCAGTTCATGTTGTCTTCAAAATATCCATCATAGTTCTCATTTACATAATTATTTTGAAAAGGAGGCCTTATTTGTTGATTCCCTTGATTTCCTTGGTTTCCCTGATTCGCCTGATTTCCCCGGTTCCCTTGATTTCTCTGATCTGCTTGATTTGCCTGATTCCCCTAATTTCTTTGTTCTCTTTGTATAATTTGTGGGACTGTTGGTCTCCTCGGATTTCTTGGTGGACCATCAGCATGTTCTCTGGGGTTAGACCTATTATCCAGGGCTAGTCTTTCCATCATTCTCTCCATGGTTCTCATCATCGTTTCAAATCTTTCTTCTGATGTTTGTGAGGTTGAAGGTTGTGCCTTATCTTGAGTTTTATTCATGTCCCTGCCAAAGTTAGATTTTATCTTTCCTAAATCCATTAGATTCACTTCGACTTCTATGGCATCAGTCATCATATCATCTGATGTAGCAGATCTTCGTTCTCTCAATAACAAAGAAAAATCACTTTCAAAAGAATCAACATATCTGAGTTGAGAAACTTTAGGAGGGGGTTTTACCTCAGCAGGAATCAAATTATAGACCTTTATGAATCTGGCTGAAAACTCCTGCACTTTTTCATCAGGTGATCTCTTCATGTTGTTATACTGGGTCAACATCTGAAGGGGATTTTTCTTGTCACCCCATTTTGCAAGGAAGTTGGTTTCAAAGGCCTCAAAATCTACGATACTAGTTGCTGGAAGGGCTCTGAACCACTTCCTCACTTCTCCCTCAAGAATTTGTGCAAACAGTCTCATTTTTACATCTTCAAAGTCCACTTATTCTAAGTCTATGAAATCATTAAACCAATCTAGGTGCTTCTGGGCTAATATGCTACCTTCAACATCATATAGTTTGATCCTTAGGTTATACTCTCGAGGTAAATCATGTAGTTGAATAGGCAGTGCGAAAGGAGAAAATCTAGATGCCATGGTTGTTGTGAGGGGTCAAAGTGGTTGTTGGTTCTGAGTGTGAATCACTATAGGCTTGGCAGATGCAGCTAAAATCAAATCTTGGAATCTTTTTTCGTCAAAGATGACCTCGCTCAAACAAGATTCAGATTTAGTTCAAAACAAAGTTTGTTCAAATTTCACGTCAAACTCAAGGTTTTCAATGCTCGTCACTCCGTCCTTGGGTAAGGATAGACATCAGTCTAGATGCAACACTAGGATTACTTTCTTTTCTTTTCTTTTATGTACAAGCTTTTCGGGATCAGACACAGGGATTGCAACTTCTGGGTCTGGGTTGCTCCTGGTGTGAATTCTCTTGGGAGCCAGGATTTCTAGCTCACAATGTTTGTTGCAACTGGTCTCTTGGTAACGGAGTCGCTAGGGCAAAAATAATCTCAGCCAATAAGGTATTTGATCCATTTTCACCCTCAGGGATCAAAACTAGAGCTTCAAGTTGTTTTTCCTAGGGAAGATTTCACTTTCGTTCCCCAGCAACGCCGCCAGAATGTTAGCAGTCTGTAAATTTTGTTCGGCTCATAGACAAACGACAGAGGTAATTGTTTCAACCTACTTTAGAGTTGGGCACTATCCAACTCAACTCAGAGAGGGCTCTCTCGTGTCACTTGATATTTCTTTGGCAATCGGTGGCTAGATTTATTTTGTTTTGGGGTTTTTTATAAAGTTGTTGGCAAGGAAGGGGAGGGACATTTAGGGCTATTGAGTCGAAATTCTGAAAGTGAATGAAAACAATGACTGGCCGGTAGAAATCTCTAGAGGATAAAGGATAAATGAGGTAATGAATCTAAGTCGTAAATTGTATTTAAGCAGGGTGTAAGAGGAAGGAGAAAACGAATAACTGCATCAGAGCATTGCTGAAATGAATTCTAAATTAGCTAGGAAGAAATTACACAGTTTAAATTGCTTAAGCCGAGAGCATCACAAGATGAATTCTGAAAATGAATGAAAACAATGACTGGCCAGTAGAAATCTCTAGAGGATAAAGGCTAAATGAGGTAATGAATCTAAGTCGTAAATTGTATTTAAGCAGGGTGTAAGAGGAAGGAGAAAACAAATAACTGCATCAGAGCATTGCTTAAATGAATTCTAAATTAACTAGGAAGAAATTACACAGTTTAAATTGCTTAATCCAAGAGAATCACAAGATGAATTATGGGCCTTTAACTCTCCAATTTAAACAGAAGAAAATGTAAATGGAAATAAAGAACACAGGAAATACATACAATGAAAGGAGACAAAACTCATATCACCACCATTAGAATATTTTCATAGATACTTCAAAAGCTTCTGCATATGTATTCAATTCAACTCCAGAAAATTACAATAGAGTTCATAAACAACTAAAAGGTGCCCTTGCACTTCTGCCAACGTTAATTCATTCAGAACTTCTAGTACTTATACAATTCAATTACAATGGCTAAACTGAAACATTTCAGCTTCTAAAACTGACTACAACAATTTCAACTGACAGTATCGGTATGTGAACCAATTTACAATGATTTAACGAAAACATTTCATAAACTAACGACTGATTTTTCTGCCTGCTCTCCCTTTTGTCTTTGCCATCTATCCTGCCTTGATCTTTCGTCGAACCCCACCAATCTGGTGACACCTGGAGACTACTTGTTGGTTCCTTGAAAACTGCATTTTTTCTTGCCTAGTCGCACAATCTCTTTCCACTATAAGTCAGAAGGGATCTCGTAATCCATCATTTCCTTTATCAGGATCTCCAGGTCGATGCAAGTGGCATAAGTCATAGTTGGCAGCCCGATCTTTACAATCTTGTATTGATTTAAGATCTCAAAATCTGTGGCCAAATATTCCACTAGATTTGGCCCTTTCAGGTTTTCTCCCAAGCCTTCAAACTTGGAATGATCCATTCTGCACTAGGAGAGGAGGGAATTGTATTATTCTAGATCATATAATTTCTCCTTTCCATCCCAAAATGATGGGAGGCCTTTGATAAACAATTGTTCAAACAGATCCTTGAATTCATGTATACTCTGCTCCATCTGTATGGATTTGGTTTGAACTGATTTGAACAAGTTGTGCTTAACAATGATCCTCCTAGCCCAAATGATCAGTGTAGTCCTGTCTTTGACCCCAATGGTTTGAAGTTCAACAGTGGGCATGGAATTCAACAAACTAATAATGTTCTGGGCCCACTCTGGGGGCTTTTTCGCCAGTGTCTCAATCACAATAGTACACCTGCTTCGGGCAGTGATAGCCAGGCTATCTTTGTCATTTATGAAATTTAGGTACACCTTGAACTTAGCGGCTTCAACAACAATAGAGTCTTAGATTACGTGTTTAGCTCCCTGCTAAAGTGCCTTATTGATTGGAAGTTCACTACCTGCTTATGTACATTATCAGCTATGAACTCTTCAAAACTGATACAGATTGATTGACTGGACTCTGACTGAAAAAAGGTTAACAGAAAACCCAACGTGACCTCAACTACAAATTTGTCATTATATAAGCCTAAAATATGACTGATTATGGAACATGCCCACTGGACTTCAATAACCATGACGCTTACATCCATAGGCAATGACAGACTCTTAGAATGATGTTCGGGTTTAAATATGGTCTGCAAAAATAGGGTTTTGACCTCGAGGGGACATTCTCTGTAGACTATAATTAGCTTCTCTTCCTTGAAGGGTTCAAACGCCGCAGGGGGAGATTCTGGTATACTGAGGGCATGTCAAATTGACGAGCTATCTACTCTGCACAAGACTTCTAACCCTAACTTATTTAAAATGACCTTTTCTTCCTCCGAGTATTGTTCTACACACCAGCTTATGAATTCTGGGAAAGGGAATGCAAATTTGACGACGTAAGGGACTATGGAGGCTTGGACTGCTTCGAGGAAAGGTATTCGTCTCCCTACATTATCTAACAAATTGGCTCTGGATACGGAGACAAGCGAGATTGTAATTTCGATGTCAAACACATCGGAGTCTCTGTCAATTAGGGATTCTTCGTTTGGCGAGGGACCTTGCTTTGCTACGCATAAAATGACAGGGTTCATGGCCATGATGAAAAATACCTACGAATGAGTGGAGAATGCGTGAGTCTGGTTCACCATTGAGCTTCAGTTCGAACGAAGCGTTTATGCTAATTTTCAAATGTTCAAATGATTTGAAATATCATAAAATAATGACCGGGGCCCTCCTTTTCTATATGCTTTCCGATATCGAGGGCGAGGCAAAGCGGTTTGGGGTAGACTTCTTTTCGCCCTGATATGTCTCTGGTGGCGCCACGTGGTTGCGAGCTGAAACCACGGTATTTCTATCGACCCGCTCTCAAACGATTTAACTTTGTGCTAGTTCCCCGCCCGATATGCTTTGTGATTGTTGATTTGGGATGTCTTCAGATCTTTGGCCTGCTGGGTCCCATCAAACCCGCGGCCCCACTAGATTTAGCCCTTCTCTGCTAGGTGTGAACCCGTCCTCCAAATTATCGCGTCTCCACACCGATCTAGCCCCTCGCTAAATCCCGAGACTTGGATTCCATCAAAAATTGTTATGGTGATAACATGAGTAAGAGTGAAACATCTAAGGAATAGGAGCATCAAAGCATACTTGGTCAAATGGAAGAATCTACCTATAGAAGATGCCTCTTGGGAGAATGAACATGTGAAACAACAAACAAATTCAAGATTGCTTGTGGGGCAGCAATTTCCAGTAGGGGACACTGTAACATCCCCCTCCCCTTAACAATAACAAAGATGGACTAAATAGTCTAGTCACCCCTCTAGACTATAGTCCCATGGGTAAAAGGGGTATGAGGCACTAAAAGTCACTTAAGAAATTTAAGTGATTTGATTAAAAAGGTGACTTTCAGGAAGAAAAGAAAAGGTTAAAGTAACTTAAGTGAAAATCAAATCACAACCTTAGTAAAATAAAAAAAGGAAACTCAACTGAGAATTAGATCGGGAGGTATAAAAGAGAGAGGGGGCGCCTCACTCCTCATTCTTGTCTACTTTCTCATTGTGATCACTTGAGCTATGAAACTTACGTTTTGAGGGTTTTGAGTCAAGAAACCCTAGAGGCCAACAAGGAGGTGAAAGATTCCTCCATTCCTGGTCCAAGCTTGGCCAAGGAGGTGAAATATCCCTCCCTTGTTATTCTACTCAGATACATGTATTCATCATTCAATATTTGGTGGCTAGGGAACATATCTAAGGTGTTTTCGAGTAGTGGGGCGCATCACCAAGAGAAAAGAAGTTCGATTTACTATAGGGAGGCTAGATCAACATTTTCACTTTATATAGGGTTCATTGTTTGGGCCATAATTCCCTTTTGCAGCGTTTGCTTGGGGGTTTCCCTTGCTATACGATTTATTGTGGCTTGGGTCAAATTTCTGAAGGAGGGGCGCATCTTCACTAAGGAGGTTTAGAGATCTAAGGGAAGACTTAAGGGTTTGGACTCAATCTTGCTATAGTTCTTCTATTCATCCTCTAATCTATAGTTTGGCAGTGGTTTTGTGTTATTTGGTGTCCATCTCCAAGGGGGCCGAATTATTGAGCTTCTTCAGCCATCCAGGGTCGTACCTACTCCAAATCAAGTGATACAGAGGCACACCGACATAAATATGAGGGTTTCAACTATAAAGGGCAAGAACTTGATCTTGCACTAAACTATATTCAACAACATGAGGCTTGGAGGCTATATATCTTTCTATATTTCATCAGATCTACATATCCATGTACGAAGATCACTTATATTACTAAATAAAGGTCAGATTTGAAGCTTGCTAAATTGTTTGTGTCTTTCCTTCATTGTCTTGTATCCAATGCTTGTTGTGATGTCATATATGCTATAAAAACTCAACAAAACTCTTCAACACTTCTTTCTGTAATAAAACACCTGCAAAACAAACACCAAACTACAAACTACAAACCCTATTTCTTGGTCGAAATTGCTTCGGAGCATTACATCTACCTTTCGAGAGATACCTCTAATACTTCTCTAACATTGTTAATTAACAATTAAAACTTTCATGAACCTTACCCTAGATTTTGTAGCTACCAATTACGAAGGAAACACAAAATGATCTCTTTGTCGTAAAATCATTTACAACTTATTGTTATAATCTTACTTCAAACATATTAATCATAAGTGATCCAAATTCTTGGTTCTTCACATTTAGCTTTCTGATTGGCCTCATAAATATATTTGGAAAATATCTTTGAACCTTTGATTCTATTTTTATTTTTCTATCAAAATTGTGGTTTTAAAGTGAAGCAGAGAGGTCATTTACTCTCATAAGCGACACTCATTAAAGCCTCGTGAAAATGCTTGGCACACCTCCCTTGTAAGGCATGGTTGAGGTCATTTCCTATCATAAGCCACACTCATTAAAGCCTCGTGAAAATGCTTTAGCACACTCCCTTGCAAGGCATGTTGATTGTTAGGTAACATAGAAAATAAGTTTCAACATATGTATTACTATATATGGTAGGAAACAAGTTTTAAAATTCCTAAGAACATTTGTTAATGAGATTATAAATGCTATTATAATTGTAACATTTATTTCATCCTGTTAGCGCCAATTCTTGCAAGTCATGAGCGTCGAGCGCAACACACTGAAGAAGTCCATTTCGGGCTTAAAATCAAGCGAGCGGGCATTTTGTTTTCAACGGCGAGTATCCACAGATGGAGCAGATCGACGGTCATCGGGTAAGCTTGAGTCGTAGATTTGCACGAGGTCTAGCGCATGAACTCATCTCTTATGGCCTAAGTCACGAAATGATGAGTCATTTCGGCATTTCGACGACTGGAACCTCAAAGGACGAGGTCTATCTCTTCCACTGCATTTTGAAACCCCGAAACGCAAAATGCGAAAAGCGCCTGGGAGCCATTTCGGCATTTCGGCTACCGGGACCTCAAAGGACACGGGGTCTCTCTCTTCCACTGCATTTCAAAACCCCGAAACGCAAAATGCAAAAAGCGCTCGGGAGCCATTTCGGCTACCGGGACCTCAAAGGACACGGGGTCTCTCTCTTCCACTGCATTTCGAAACCCCGAAACGCGAAATGCGAAAAGCGCCCGACAGCCATTTCGGTAGTTCGGCTACTAGGACCTCAAAGGACACGGGGTCTCTCTCTTCCATTGCATTTCGAAACTCCGAAACGCGAAATGTGAAAAGCGCCCGGGAGCCATTTCGGCATTTCGGCTACCGGGACCTCAAAGAACACGGGGTCTCTCTCTTCCACTGCATTTCAAAACCCCGAAACGCAAAATGCAAAAAGCGCCCAGGAGCCATTTCGACATTTTGGCTACCGGGACGTCAAAGGACACAAGGTCTCTCTCTTCCACTGCATTTCGAAACCCCAAAACACAAAATGCGAAAAGCGCCTGGGAGCCATTTCGGCATTTCGGCTATCGGGACTTCAAAGGACACAGGGTCTCTCTCTTCCACTGCATTTTGAAACCCTGAAACACGAAATGCGAAAAGCACCCGGGAGCCATTTCAGCATTTCAGTTACCGGGACTTCAAAGGACACGAGGTCTCTCTCTATGTTTTCAGTCTCGACCACCCTCCATGGAAAAAGCAGTTAATGAATATTGAGTAGGTGGTTGAGACCTCAGCTCAAGCCATGAATGTAAGGCATGGAGGTTCTGGCAGGCAGCTTGCCCAAGGTCGTCGTATGTGCAGGTTTTCCTAAAAGAGCCATGCCGATCTAAAGTCCTTGATTGATCGAAAGAACCTGCGCATGCTAAGTTAGACTTTAATGTCTCACCTACCCTCCTGCTGCCAAGGGGGCGAATTTCTCTGAGTATATATACTCATTTTTTGTATTTCTGTAAGGATGGATGGTAGAGCAAAGCTCTCGACTGTAATGTTTTAATGAAGTACTGGTTTTCTTAGCTATGTATTTGTATATGAAATTTCCTTGTTTAATGTAAGGTAGCTCTCTTTTTCATCTTGTTTCGATCTCATACTAAAAGAGTTCATGACTGAATGATTCACATGAATCGTCGTGACTATGTTATGATAAAGGATTTGTTATAACGTTGTTATGTTCTTTTAGTGATTTTGCTTTTGAATATAAGAGGTTCTTGTGTTCAAAGTTTTCTTCTACAGGCTATTGGAAGCCCGATGCCTACAACCCTTCACATTTCCTCACAGAAGTCTTCCTCCTACTTTCCCTTATTACAACTTACTGCCTGAAATTGAATCAAGACCTCATCTGCTTGTGCACGCATGGCCTAGTTTCTGAGTTAGAACGATATTGTTCCGACTTTACTTCCATCCATCACCCTTTATCAACAAATCGTGACATTTAAACTGATGGGCCTCAGGCTTACTACTGCCGCAATCCAGGAATGACCTCTGACGCCAACATTTATGGCGTTGTTGCCATGGACGAAGTTGAAATTTTTCCCTGAGATTGAACGACATTGAGCCTCTGATTCTGAAGGTGCATCAAGCATCAAAGCCCTACTATATTGCTACTGTGCACCTGACGACTCCATTGTGACGACTCCACTATGGAAAACCTGCTATTTTAGTTGTGGCTTCCAGAGATAGACACATGCGGTCCCATCCACAGCTGCCTCTAGCTACACCTGAAGCTGATCCAGAGATGATTTTCAGAAAAGGAAAGGCCTTTGAAGGAGAAACTTCCACCGATGAACCAGGTAATTCGCCATCTCCTTCTATAGAAACTCCATTTTCTTCTTCTCAGCTTCCTAGCAGACATTTTTATGAAATTTCCCGTTTCCTGAATTTCAGAAGTGTTCCTGTTGAGCTTTCCCCTCCTGGTCTGGGATTGGAGGGAGAAATCCTTGTCACTCCCCTCTCCCCTGAAGTTGTACCTTGGCATAGACCCTGGACCACAGAAGATTTCCCCACCCCTAGCTTTACCACTCCTCCTCTTGTTACTGTTGTTGCTACTGCACAGAGAGAAGCATCTGTTGACTCAAGCCCTTTAGCCTTCTCTCCGAATCCCCCATTGTTTCCCCTTCCACTTGGAAGCTCATTTCTAGTATCCCCTATTCGAGCTCCTTCTCCTCTGAGTTCTCCTCCACCTAATATTCCTATGGCAGGAGCAAATCCCCCCATGACCAGAATGGAGGCTATAATAGCTGCCAGGTATGCTCCACTTTTGTTACCTCAGCCTCTCAATGCCCTTCCAGTAGATGGCTACCTTAAGCAGTTGCCCAAGTTTACAGGCGATGGGGACATAGCTGCAGAAGAACACCTTGAATCCTTTTACAGTTTTACAGATGATCATGCATGCAGACGTATGGATGAGGATTTTCGTCCATAGCCTTGAAGGCGAGGCTAGAAAGTGGTTTAGGGCCCTGCCTCCTGGATCTATCGATGGGATTGAGGCTTTGGATAATGCCTTTTTGAGATAGTGGGGAGACAAAAAAGACTTCATGCATTACATGACAGAGTTCGGGTCTTTGAAGAGAAAGGAAGGAGAGTCTGTCTCTGATTTCTCCAAGAGATTTAATAAAATGTACAATAAGATCCCCACTGAAATAAAGCCTTCAAAAGTCTCTGCTAAGATCACTTATGCTAGCGCTTTTGATCCCGATTTATGCCTTCTGTTGAGGGAAAGGAGAGCCACTACTCTGGCTCACATGCAGGATGCAGCCGTGGAAGTAGAATCTAGCATATTGGTTGTTGTTCGACTCAGGAATAATGTTGATAAAGACATATCCAAGAAGAGACCTGAAGCCTCCCCATCCAATTCCTTTCCCATTCCCCTTCAAACGGACGAGGTAACTAAAGTACTAAAGTCACTTTCGGATAGAATGGAAAGGTGGGAATTAGAAGGGAAGCCCATGTACAGAAATCCCCAAAATATTGATAACAGAGGCTTCAGGAGGCCTAGCAATAATGTGCCACAGGCTTTGCCCAGGGAACAAAGGAGCAAAGACAGAGATGATCAGAGGATTCAAACCCCTCTCCAAAATAGCCTAGTTGCTCATGAGGGAGGAGAAGACATAAATGAACTCGACCTCAAAATTCACTGTATTGAAGACACTTCCCCTTTTCCCCATTTGACTCAATCTGCATATGAAGGATCCCTTATGAACATTCAAGTCAATGAGTTGGGTAAAGGGGAAAAGGCCAACAACACTCCTAACAAATATCACCTCAGGTCAAAGAAGAAAGAAGGAAATTGTGATAGCCATGATCAACCCCTCATAGCGGAACGACTTGTTAAGCCTGCAACAATCACTACTAAAGAAAAGAAAACTCAGAATACTTCGCCAACAACCAAAGAACCTGTCTCTGAGGTAAGGGAAGCTCCTAAGCCTCTTTCCTCCTTTAGTTCTGAGCATGAAATTCAAAATATTAGAATTCCCGTACCCCTCTCAGAGCTAGTTAAAAATGAAGATTTCAAAAGGTCCCTCTCTACGCTGCTACAATCCGAGTCCCCCCAGCCTTCTACAGACTCAGTAAATCTTTAAGATGAAAAGCCAGCAGTTGTCCTAGGTCCTGTTATCGCACAGTTTGTAGGAGAGGTCCAAGAGCTTGAGTCAGGGCTTGAAACCGGCGTAACA
>SNQJ01S0243567.1:0-13323 GCA_010110895.2 Picea sitchensis
CACGAATACACAGTCATTTCCATGCTTGGTGGAGGGGAGACCTGACATGTAGTCCATCGAGATGGATTCCCAGGTCCCGTCGAGAGTAGGGAGAGGGGAGTATAGTCCTTATTTTTTTATGGTTGGCTTGGCAATTGAGTAGGCAGTGCAAGATCTGATATGCTTACTAACATCATGTAGAATCTTTGACAAATAGAAATAATTATGTAGTACCACTACTGTATTCTCCATGCCAAAGTGTCATGCCACACCACTATAGTGGGATTCCCAGATCATCTTTGCATGCTCTCTTGAAGGAACACAGAGATGACCCAGATGGCATAGCATTCCATCCTGAAGATGGAAGTCGTCAATGGTCGTGCTTGTTCCCAACATACGGTAGGTCGTAGCTAAGTCAAAATCATTGTCATAGAGTTGGGACCACTCAAAGGTCTCATGCTCAAAATAGTTGAGCATCGTGGTTAGTGTTGCAACTGGAGGTCGACTGAGGCAGTCAAAGACATGATTGGTGCTCCCTTTCTTATACTTAATTTTGATGTGAAACTACTGCTAGTATGTGGGCCACTTTTGATGGAATTCATTTTGAAATTTTCCTTGTGTCTGCATGAACTGCAAAGGCTTGTGATCTGTATGGATGAATCTCTCCTTCCCTATAATGCAATGCTTGCATTGGCGATAGGCTTGTATGATGGAATACATTTATTTTTCATAGGTGGGGTACTTTCGTACGACATCTGAGAGTGTATCAATATGATAGGCCATCAGATGACCATGCTGACTGAGAATGACACCAACATCATAATTGAAAGCATATGTTTCAATCTCAAATGGTTGTTGCAGATCGGGTAAGGAGAGCATCGGGGATAAGCATAAGTGATGTTTCAGATCATCAATTTATTTTTGTTGTGAGCTTCCCCACACAAATTTGTATTTGCAACCACCCTTGATCACTTGGCTGAGAGCACATGCAATATGGGAGAACCCCAATACAAATATGTGATAGAAGTTGGAAAGGCCTAAGAAGATTCGAAGCTCGGTTAGTTTTGTCGTAAATGGATAGTCACGAATGACCTAGATATTGGCTAGATCAACATCCACACCATGGTCATCTACAATATGTCAAAGGTATTGGACCCCATTCATGTCGAAGGAGCATTTCTCTAAGTTAGCATATAGCTTGTATTGTCGCAAAGTGTGGAGAACCTGTTGAATGTGTTGCAAGTGTTCTTCCCAACTCTTGTTGAAGATGAGGATGTCATACAAATATGAAACCAGAAAGGAATTAGTGAAGGGCCACAATATGTCATCCATCAACCTCATGAAAATTTGTGGAGAATTCATCGAGCCAAAGGGAATGACCAACCACTCAAAAAGACCTTCTTTAGACTTGAAAGTAGTCTTCCATACATTAATCTATTCTATGGGGACCTAGTGGCAGTCGAGATTTGGGTCAATATTACTAAAGTACTTTTCCCCCTTAAGTTGGTCGAGAAGGTCGTCAATTCAGGAATTGGGTACCAGTTCTTGACTGTGGTTTTATTCGAAACTTTGTAATCAATACAGAGTTGACAGGTCCCGTCTTTCTTCTATACGAGCACGATTGGGCTTCCACAGGGTGAGGAGCTTGGTTGAATGTGCCCTTTTTGGAGAAGCTCTTGAATCTGGCGCTTGATTTCCTCATTTTTCAAGAGAGAACATCGATACATTGGCCCATTAGGAAAATGAATTCCAAGGGTCAACTCAATTGAATATTTGACCCGACAGTGCAAAAGGAACCCCAGTAGGTGAGATGAAGATGTCTTGGTATTGTTCCACAACTTTATCCACTTTATTCTATTGCATAGAGGAGCCATGTGCGAAGGCAATGGATGTGGTTGTGACCTTCCATTCACTCTAGGAGAGAATCATGAAGAGGAAATTTTTCCCAATCTAGGAGTTGACCTTCCTGCACTGCTTAGATGAGACAAAATAAATTATGGTAGGTGGAGTTACCTCTCCTATCTTGTATAGTTGTCTTCCCATAGTAACAATGACACTACAAGGTATAGACTCATATATAGCATAACATTTCCACATATATGGATGGCCTAAAATAACATCACAAACTTCAAGTGGGGCAACATCGCACAACACCTCATCCTTGAAGGGCTTGATGCCATAGGGCAGGAGACACTATTGGTTGACACATAGATCTCATCCTTGGTTGAGCCACCTGATGTTGTATAGCTATGGATGTGGTGTTATCAGCAACTCCAACCGCTTACCGAGCTCTACTAATATGAGGTTATTTTGGCTTCTTCTATCAACAATGAAATGTAGCGAAGCACCCTTCACCCACATCTGCAAGTTTATTTGGATGAATCTTGGTGGCAGTGACTGTGGCACTGGGTTCTGCATCAATGATATGATTCCCCTTGTCTGGCTCTAAATCAGAGTCAGAGCCTGGATCTAACTTTGAGTCTTTCAACTCGACTACCAATGAATGCTTCGAGCGAAATTCATTGGTGTTGTTCTAGGGGATTTTATGGAACTCGCACCACTCCCCAACATATGTATTTGTCTTCCCATTACCCTTCTTTGTTTGTTTCTTAGACCAGTTTTCCTGAGGTTTCCCACCCTTAGTTTATCCTTTTTTTCTATGTGTTGGGGCTTCCTTTTCCTGTCTTTTTTTATGATGCATTTGCAGATCCAAATTCCCACTTATTCCTCTGCTTAAATTTTTTCTTGATTTTGACAGCATATTGATAAGCGTCTCTTAGTGACAAGATGTCCAAAAACTTCATTTCTATTTGGATGTACCTATGTAGACCCCCATGGTATTTTAGAACCAGATTCCACTTGGAATCTCTGATACCCATCTTGGTGTGCAAGGTATGGAAAGTATTTATGAACTCCGACATTGTTTAGTCCCTCTCATGATGCAGTGTGGTCCATCTCGTGTACTAGTCGTCGTAGTTTCCAATAGGGTAATATTGTTCCTTGACGACATCCATAAAATATTCCCAAGTGGGCTTGGCCCCAAATATTCCAGACTCCTCTATGGATTTTTTCTCATAGTAAGTCTCTCACCAATGTTTGACATGGGGGATAGCCTCAAGGAGTGCAAAGGTGATTTTTTTCCTATTGGAAAAATTGTGGACAGAGAAATAACCTTCTAGTAGATTTAACCACTTTTCCAAAGCATTCACATCTATTTTTTTTAAATATTCGATGTGCTCTTTTCACCATAGAAAATACCACAATATTGTCACCCAACCATAGGCACGCAGCCACCTCGAGCACCTTAACTTTTGACAGATATATTGATTCTGGAAGTAGCACTAGAACCAACAGATAACCAAGAGAGCACACCTTTCTCCAAAGATATCCCACTAGACAGAAAGTCCCAAACCATAGACCAAAAACCAATCACCACTGCAGTAGTTGCAACTCTCCTCCAGACTTGTGCATTGCTTGTCTTGTATGATATTGTGAGTGTGTGTGTCTCCAAAAAAAATGAGCTCAAGTGCCCTCTATTTATAGTGCTCCTTTTCAACTGTTTAGGCCGACTTCTCCTTTTGGATAGTAATACTTTAATATTATTTATTTTATTGAGCCGACGTGTCTTCTAGGGTTCTCACACATCTATTTAGGGTTTCCATGGCTTATAGAATATTCTATTCTAGTAATAGGTTACACATGGAGGTTGATACCTCCCACAGCTACCATAATATCAACACTCCCTCCTAGATAGGGAGGTATTAATTGTAATGTTCTCAAACACATCCATCCATTTCACATGGTATGTGCAAGGCTCACATAGTCTTGCATACCATTCTACAGGTAGCATCATCATAGCCACACAGTCTATCTCATGATCACATAGATCAAGTCACGAGCATCATCATCACTATCAATATCATATGGTAGCAGCCTTGCATCAAAATATATCATCGTATGCGTCATCTCTTGAGGCCATACTCCATCTGAGTAATCAGGCATGATGTTGAATAAGTCATGTGTTGGACTTAGCGCACTCAACAAGGTGTCTCGCATAATTCACTCACTCAACAGAGTGATACAGGGACGATTCTTCTAATCCGGACATATGTCCTAGAATAATGACTATCCCAACAAATGTTGAATGCCCCGCATTGGGATACAAGGATAATTTTCTCCATTGTATCATCTCTAATCTGCACTAGCATGTTGTGAATGCATCATATATAATTTGTGTTGGCATGATGTGGAGTATCAACTATATCATCTCTAATATGTACTAGCATGATGTGAATGCATCATATCTAAGTTGTACTGGAATGATGTAGATCAATGTCTCTGTATCATCTCTAAGCCATACTTAGCATGGTGTCAATGCACTATCTCTAAGTTGTACTGGCATGATGCGAGTCATTTGCATCATCTCTAAGTTGTACTAGCATGATGTTACTGCATCATATCTAAGTTGTACTAGCATGATGTGACTCATGCATATGCATCATCTCTAAGTTGTACTAGCATGATGCTAATGCATCATATCTAAGATGTACTATCATGATGTGTATCAAGACATTTGTATCATATCTAAGTTGTACTAGCATGATGTTGAAGCATCATATCTAAGTTGTACTAGCATGATACAGATCAGCACTCCCTCTCAACCAAGGGAGCAATCTCTACAAGTCCTAGCCTGTCCCTCAAGTATGTAAACTTTATCTTGTACAGAGGCTTTGTCAAAATATCAGTTGTCTACTCATCGATGGAGATGTACTGGATAATAACTTCTCCCTTTTGTACTTTATCACAGATAAAATAGTACTTGATCTCAATGTGCTTCGACCTATCATGGAACACAAGGTTCTCTTAAAGCTTCACACAGCTTTGATTATCACAATATATCACAGTGGAATCCAGCACCTGATCAAATAGTCCAGAAACCATCTTATGGAGCCATATTGCTTCTGTACAAGCATCACAAGCTGCAATATACTATTCTTTTGTAGTGTTGAGTGCAACAGAATTTTGTTTCTTACTATCCCATGATATCATAACAGAGTCCAAACTAAAACATATACCATAAGTACTCGTTTTATCATATGTACTCCCTTCCCAATCTGAATCAGTAAATCCATGCATTTGTACGTCATTGTTTGAGGCATATCTCAAACCATAATTTAGTGTCCCATGAAGATATCTCAAAATGTGCTTTGTAGCTATCCAATGCTCATGTATAGGTTCCACCTGGAACTGGCTCAAAGTGTTCACAGCAAATCAAATGTTTGGTCGGGTATTAACCAAATACATCAATGAGCCAATCAACTGTCAGTACAGGGACGAGTCTACTGGATCATAATCAGAGTCTCTCAACTTCCTCATATTTGTCGCCATGTGAGTTGCCATGGATTTGCAATTCATCACCCCAAACTTCTCAAGGATCTTTCCAGTGTGTGCATCTCCTATGAGTGGTGCAAAACTCGGGAGTAGGTTTGTCCATATTAACCTAACCGATGGATGGAATTTAGATTGATTCCATGCTTTCTCTAGCGATTATCAAGCACGCACCATGCACCAAACCAAGGATAAAAGCACACCTGTCATGAACCTTTCCTTTTTATTTCTCGGTCCACCTTTCCCTTGCAGACGACACTTTTTCAACATCTACCAGCCAACAACTCAATAAACAAGTAGATAATCCTTTTCTCTCTTGGTTCACATCACCTGGAGGATATGAAAATGGTATTGATGCTGGTGAGGGGTAAACGAAATCTAATGCAACCCCATAAATTGGGTTTCCCTAGGAAAATTTCACCACTCTTATGCCATACTTCTAGTCCCAGGTAATAATGCATGAGACCAAGATCCTTCATATCGAATTCAAACGATAACTCCCTCTTACACTGAATAATGAGAGGCTTTGCACCTGTCAAAAAAAAATAAAATTTATCAACATATAGTAGCAGGATCACAGGTGCATCATTCACAACCTTGTAATAAAGTTTTGGATCAACATAGCTCTTGGAAAATCCACGTCTCGTCAAGTAACTGTCAATTTGTGCACACCAATCCCTTGGAGCTTGCTTGAGTCCATACAAGGCCTTCTTTAATCTACATACATGGGTTTATCTCGGGTGTACCTCAAAACCTTGAGGTTTCTCTATGTATACTTCTTCCTCAATTAATCCATTGAGAAAAGCAGTCTTTACATCCATCTGATGTAAAATCCAACCCATGGATGCTGCAAGAGATATGCTGGCTCTAATAGAGGTATATCTATAAACTGGAGAAAACATCTCATCGTAGTCTTCTCCCTCCTATTGGGAGAACCCTCTAGCCACAAATCTTGCCTTGTATTTATCGATACTCCCATCTACTTCATTCTTTATCTTGTAAACCCATTTTGAATTTACTACATACTTTCCTTCAGGTCTAGGCACAATTTCCCATACATAATTTTCATGATGGAATGAATTCTTCCATCATAGCTTCCTTCCATTCTTTCTTCTTGACTGCTTCTTCAGAGGTGGAAGGTTTTGTATTGACAAGACTTGTTGTGAGTTCCACATAACTAGAGATTATTTTGGGCCTCTTGCT
Organism: Picea sitchensis; assembly: GCA_010110895.2. Taxonomy (NCBI): domain Eukaryota; kingdom Viridiplantae; phylum Streptophyta; class Pinopsida; order Pinales; family Pinaceae; genus Picea; species Picea sitchensis. The sequence goes on from SNQJ01S0243567.1 coordinate 6,571, forward strand.
TTCCCTGAAGATACCACTGGGAGATTTATGTCTTTCTGCTTCTTGTAACGTGGATTCTAGCCATGTTGGTCGGTTTTTGTTCTTGGGTACAAAAACTGGTTCTACAAGTTCAAGTGGTTGGTCTAGTTCTTCAATGGGATGTTCTGGTGAACATGTACTCTCTTCCTTTGGATATTCATGTTCTTTTTCATCATTGGATTTCATGGAATCTTCTATAGATTTCTTAAAGAAAATCTTCTCATCAAAAGTTACGTCCCTGTTGATTTCAACCTTCTATTGACCGAGGACATGGATTTTGTAAGCTTTGGATGTTTCACTATATCCAATGAATATGCCCTTTTTTCCTGAAGGTTCCAACTTCTTCCTTTTTTCCTTGGGAACATGGATATAGATACAACAATTGAAGATCCTTAAGTGTTCCACACTTGGATTCTTTCCGGAGAAGGCTTCTTTTGTAGTCATGTTCTTCAATATACGATGAGGACTTCTATTATGAATATATACGGCTATCATAGCTACTTCTCCCCGTAGAAACATGGATAGATTATGGTCATTCATCATTGCCTTAACAAATTCTTCAATGGATCGGTTCTTTCTTTCTACCACACCATTCTATTGAGGATTATGTGGGACAATTAGCTCCCTCCTAATCCCGACTGCTTTACAAAAGGAAACAAGATCCTTGGAGATGTATTCTCCTCCATTATCATATCTTAGCATCTTGATCTTCTTTTTTGTCAAGTTTTCCACTTCATCTTTGAATTATTGGAACTTTCCAAATTATTCATCTTTCGTCTTTATCAGGTACGTGCAAGTATTTCTTGAGAAGTCATCTATGAAATTCACATAGTAAAGAGATCCTCCTAGAGACTTCACTGGAATAGGACCACATACATCTAAGTGTATCAGATCCAATATCTCCTTGGATCTATTCTCACTATTTCGGAATGGCTTCTTAATATTCTTCCCAAGTGCACATCCTCTCTAAGCACATTTGTGTAATGATTGTAGTTCTGGTATGCCTACAACCATCTGTTTTAGAGATGGAAATGATTGATAATGAATGTGATCATATCTTCTATTCCATAACCCACTAGGATTGAGTTCATCATGTACAAGAGCTTGAGCATTCTGACCTAGGAGTTTATACAATCTTCCTTCACGAATCCCAATGACTCTAGTATCTTCTATTTTTGAATCTTTAAACCATACAAGAACGTTTACATCGACAAAGGTTATTATATCTCCTTTGTCTTCCAAGAAAGAAATAGATAATAAATTATTTTTCAACCCAAGAACATATAAAACATTGCTAATATGAACATTGTTACCTAATTCTATTTTGATAGAAGATTTTACAATTCCTTTGACTGCATAAGAGTTCTTATCTCCAAGTTCCACTTTATGAGATGTTTCCTTTTCCTTCATGCTTGAGATGTTTTCATGATCACCTGTCTTATGTCTTGAAGCTCCACTACTGATCAACCACATGTCATCTTCAAAATATCTTTTAAGAGATGAGTAGTAGAAGAAATATGTTTCTTCATGCTTGGTTTTCTTTGAAGGTTCTTCATCATTGGCAACTGATGCATGGTGTCTTTCATTTCTCTTCTTTTCTAGTTTAGGACAATACTTTTTGTGGTGGCCATATTCATGGCATCCAAAACATTGTACCTTTGACATATCTTTCTTATGATTGAATTTCTTTCATGAGTCAAAAATTTTCTTAATTTCATGTCTCTTGAACTTTGTTGCATAGGCTTGAGTATCCTCTTCCTTTTGAGATCTTCCTTTTGAGTTTATCCTTGTCTCTTCTTGTGCGCAACTGGTCCAAAGTTATTCCAACTTTGGAAACTCCTTTCTTGTATTCATGCTTGCAAAAAATGCATCCCATTATCTAGAAATACCATTAAGTGTTATATTCACAATTTCCTTTTATGGAATAACTTCTTCAATAGCTTGTATTTGATCTCTCAACTGAGAAATCCTCACAAAGTATGAGGCTACAGTGTCATCCTTAGTTATCTTTGTGTCATGAATCTCATTATTCAAACTCATCATTTGTCCAATATTTATGACTGCAAAAAGGTTAGTTAAGGCATCATACATCTTCTTGGATGAGTCAATATTGGATATGTAGGGTATCAAGTGATCTTTGAAAGAGTCCACAATGATACACATAGCATTGATGTCATTGTCCTTGAACTTCTCCATTGTTGCAACATTCTGAGGTTCATTTTATTTTCCTGCTTCAAATCGTGGTTCCACAATCTTGCCCTTCACGATATATAGAACTATGGTCTTTGCAAGGATGAGGTCAATCCTTGTCTTCCATGCTCTGAAATTTGAAGCTCCTTCTAGCTTGTTCTCTGACTTCATGCAATGAGTCTTGAATTCGTTTGACTTTGAATTTGACCCAAAAACTAAACCTTGACATTTTTGCTAGATGAAGGTACCAAGAGGTGCACTAGGCTACGATGCACTAGAATTTCCAATAATTGTGCCAAACTTTTCACTTGAGGTGCCCAAGGAGTTAGGTTAGGTTTTGATACAGCTGCAAAATCATAAACCCTGGTTGAAGCTGCAACTGGTGCCACAACGAAGTTTCCAAGGAATTGTCGATCTACCTTCTAGTGATTAGACTCTTCTAAAGATAGTGTGGGCCCATAACTTGTTAAAATATTCGATGTGATCTTTTCACCATAGACAATATCACAATATTGTCACCCAACCATAGGCATGTAGCCCCCCCTGAGCACCTTAAACTTTGATAGATAGAATGATTCTGGAAGCAACACTAGAAACAACAACCAAGAGATCACACCTTTCTCCAAAGATAGTACACCAAACAGAAAGTTCCAAACCACAGACCAAAAACTAGTCACCACTACAATAGCTGCAACTCTCCTCCAGACTTGCACACTACTTGTCTTGTATGAGATTGTGAGTGTGTGTGTCTCGAAATGAGCTCATGCGCCCTCTATTTATAGTGATCCTTGCCAACTATCTAGGCTGAATTCTCATTTTGGAGATTAATACTTAATATTATTTATTTTATTGAATCGATTTGTCTTCTAGGGTTCTCACACATTCGTTTAGGGTTTCTACGGATTCGGGAATATTCTATTCTAGTCATAGGTTACACATGGAGGTTGATACCTCCCGCAGATACCATAATATCAACATATTTGACCTTCAAATACGGGAATATAAAAATTAACTTGTACCTTGAAGGGGGCGGTGCCTCCAAAGTGGCCTCTTGACGAAGATGCATCTGTTGTTGTCGACAAACATCGAAGGATTTGGGAAAAATTATGAATCATCTCGTTCCTTTGTTGTGCGAGGACTTCTATGAGCAATGGCTTAATAGGATCTCCTGCTCCCTCATATCTCTTTTCCTCTTCCATGGGAATCCATCGGGGGTCGATGAATATGGTCTTCTAAAGGCTCAACTAGTTCAAGTCCCAATGCCTTATACCCTGACATCATTGGGAACATGCACAGAGAAACATATAAAGAGCAGATTGCTCTGATACCACTGATTTGGATTTATGAGGGAACGAAATGAAACACAGAAATAGAACAGAAACACATAGATAAAGTAATACTCAATTTCTATTAAAGAATGAAATATGTAGAGACTGTAAAACAAAACACATAGTGAAATGAACTCACTAGAATGGTGGTCGCTTATCTCTAAGAAGAGATGTGACGACTATGCGCATTCACAAGAATATGATTACAATGAGGCTCTAAAGGCCTTTTTAACATAAATCATAAATGAGAGAACCCTAAAAATCCAAAACCTTAACCCCAAAAGATGAAACGTCAAAAGGTTTGTGGGCCCTAATGGGGGTAGTTGATACATCAACTTCCCGGGGGCGTAACTTTTGCATACGATATTCGTTTAGGGCGCTTGATTCCCCGTTGGAAAGGTATAGCCGAGGAGTACACATTTTGAATGGCCCAATACAAGTCTCCAACATTTATTAGGCATCACCATGTCAAAGAAACGTCATTTAGTTCCTCAAAATGACCCCGGAAGTTTGGGATCTGAAAAACTATAGAAAAATTGCCAAGATGAAAACTATATTTTGAGTCAATGGAATAGGTGGGCGGCCATCGATTTCCACCCAGATTTTTATCACGAGCAAATCTCACATCTGCACTAATATGCAACTAATTGTCCTTATGTTATACACGATGTTGAGTTAAGATTCATAAATTTCCTACTATGCATGATCTATAAACTGTTGTGGATATTCCACTAGAAAAAATCATCAAGACAAATCTTACAATATTCTAAGCAAAATTATTTTGCAGTTTATTACCTTAGATCTTAGATTTAATATTACTAGTGTAGCACTCAAAATTATGGAAATAACTAAAGCCAAAATGAAAGAAACAAGTGAATGAACACACCATCCACACAAATGAACACAAGGTGTGACCTGTGAAGCCCAATACACGAGAAAACCCAGCTAGAAGGTGGGGCCTATTCTCTACTCTTTTTTTCTCTGTTACAAAATGCAAGTACAAAGAAAGGGGCACTCACTATGAAGTTTACATAGACATTGTGGCCTGAAAGGATGCTACACAATATTTGGCGTCCTCTATTACGCTTCAATATCCCACTCCTAGATGTTGTTATCAACTATGGATCAATAACAATAACAAAATAATGGAACCCCTACCTTTCCTAACAACCTAATATTAAACATAACCTGATAGTCTTCTAGGGTTATGATTTTTTCACGTCTCAACCCTCAATTAGTGTTAGGGTTTTTTATCCTCTAGAATCTTGTTGAAATTCCACACGTACCTAGCCCCACATGTCTAAGTAATGGGGGTTGATGTGGCACCCACTTGGTACCATGGTGGTCAATAGGGTAGGTCAACTTGGGAGAGGCATAACTTCCGCATATGAACCCCAATTGAGGTGATTTTTTGCATTGTTGGAAATATTTCAATGTATAGAATAGCATCGAGGGGTTGGGAGCTATGCTCACAAATTTTTGACCCTAAAAAGTGCCATTTGATGCCTCAAATTATCTCTATAATTTTTTGGACCCCAAATCACCAAATTGGAGCATGCTCTCAAATTTTTCTCTGCAAGCCAATTCCTCCAATTTTTCCACCCAAAAAGTAACAAAAAAGATGACAATTTACATAATGATCCATTCTTGATCAATGCAACACATGTAATCATGCATATGATCACACCATTTACAATTGCAAATTCTTCCCTTTTAGATTTATTCAACTTCCAGTGATTTTGCTTCTAAGTGGTTCACCTCCATTATTCACATCTAATTTCTCATATTACTAGTTGTATCCCCTCCCAGTTTATTAATATTTATATATATGATCATGATCTCTTGTATGATTAATTGTACTCCCCCCCATTTACCTTCACCAAATGTACCATCATGCTTACTTATCTTATATGTAATCAGTTGTACCCCCTCTTGATTGCTAATTCATTAATTGTACCCCTCATGGTTATTTATTCACACACAATCAATTATACCCCCTTCTAATTAATTAACTTCCTATATTTTTCTATACCTGGGCATTTATAATCCACTCATTTATGGTGAAGTTAACAAATTGTTAGTATAGCATTAGTGATTGAGTTTGTTCCCAACCCTTAAGATGTTGCTTATATGGAGATATCCATTTCATAGGTATAAACTCTCATGAGATCTTTTATTGAATCAACCCTCCAAGCCCACAAAGTGTTTATCCTATCAAACTCTCATTCATACCATAACACAAGTAATTATTTATCACATGTATATATTCATCGCCATCTCATGGAAAATCATATAACTAGCATGAACCACATGATACATAACCATAGTCTATTTAATGCAACAATGGATCCTACATGGTTTTTACCATCATGATGTGTGCATGTGTGTGAAACATAAGAAAACACAATTCATATTTGGAACTTTTCAAAACATCAGGTGATCATCACATAATCAACACATGATATCTATTATTCATGGGAAACACAACAACTGAAATGCACACACACATAATCTACATGAGACATAGATGTCACATCCAATGTTTGTTACATAAAAACTAGCAAACAATGTCATAATAAAATATCATGTCTAAAAATATCTATGTAATATTTTAATTCATTCATGCAAAGTCCACAAGTCATAATTGAACATAACCAAAAGATAGGGCACAACATGCAAGGATAAGTTGGAATCACTAGAGTCCATAGTGTGATAAGAAAATCCATAGTCCATTAAGGATATGTAGCCATTTAAAACAACAACAAGCTTGAGAGGCCAACACTTGGTTATACCTCTCCGACCAACAATAATTGGTAACCAGGCACCTCATTTCTTTCAAAATGGCCTTCAAAGATATCAAAGCACTAAAGCTTCACTTGGGCTCCCCTTCACCCACTTCATTGTAGAAATGGGAGCTCCAACATTATTAGATGAGTTGTCTAAACTACTCCAAAAGCACCCGAATCGGTAGCAAGTGTCTACTTAGAACCCTAAATCTTTAGTTTTTACAATGTTTATATGTTTTGTTACTTTGTTACTCTGTTTTTTTATTAATAGAGTTTTATAGATAATATGCCTATCGAATTATGAGTAATAACAATTAGTTTGTAATATTAGTATGCACTGAGTTGGGGTTTTAAAGTACTCGATGACACTAGAGTTCAAATGACCAATTTTATACTTCATTGAAAGACTTCTTATTATGGATTCCTTTAAT